>BLXL01010037.1:0-41374 GCA_023170135.1 Acarapis woodi | reverse complement strand
TTTTATTATTTCGGAAATTAAATATTTCGTGATAAGGGAATCTTATTTCTATTCTAGATATGTTTATGCAAGTATAATTATGAAGACTCAAAATTTTTTCCGACGAGAAGAAAATAGACACTTCTTATTCTTTACACACTTTTTTCTTTAATTATCATTCTTTAAGCAAAAAAAAAAAGCGATATACATTCATCATTTATAATATATAAATTTGTATTATTTTTACCTCTCATTATTAATTATGACCCTTTTAGTTATTCACTTTGATAATTATCATCTGATTAGTTCTTTTTAGGTATATAATCATCAATCATAAATAATAAATCAATTCACTTAACTTTCATTCACTAACAGTAGCTTGATTTATCGGTCACTTTTAATAGTATAAAATTTTTATATTTTTAAAGTAGGTTTAATTTTAATTAAAAAATATAGTTGATTTTTTTAGATTTTCTTCCTTCTCTATCACACTTTTTATAGTTTTCACAAATCTAATCCTAAATGTAAGCATTTTACAGCAATTCATCTGGTTTGCAATAGGTTTGAGCCGGATTTTTTTTTTAGCCTAACAAATTATATACGATTTATTTTAAGTGAAATTATCAATTTTATTCTAAAAAAAATTATTTTTCTTTCGAAATAAATGAATTTACAAATTTAAACATGAAATGAATTTAGCAACTCACAGATAAATAAATTCTTTTGTGTAATTTAAATTTTGATTAATGATTCAGTAAATATCTCTTGAAATCGCCAATAAAATTTTTGTGAAAATCATAAGTTTGTTTGAAACCATGATTTAGATTAAATAAACAAAAAGAAAAAAATATTTCTTATCAATAGGTGCCTCATTCTGATAATAGATCCATAATAAATTTTAAAATGACAAAAAAAAAATTCAGTTTATGCATGTTTAATTAAAACAAGCTTTAAATTCTGAAGACATTTTATAATCAAACCTTTTAGACTAAATATTATTATATTTAGGTTACACATTTGAATTTTTCTTAATCAAATAATAATCAAGAATAGAAGTGGTAAATTTTTTTATTTTGTCTGTTTGATCGATTTCTCATTTAAGTTTCGTTGTAAACTTATTTTAATTGTTTTTTACATAATCACCTTTTTCTTGCTCTTTTTTAAATAATTTACATTTTTTCATACACATTGATGCATTAGTGTGATCTGATTACATTGTAATACAAATTTATTCAATTGAATTAATAAAGAGAAAATTGATTTATTGCTAAGGGTTTTTTTTTTTAATTTTTCTAAATTGCAATAATATTTTGAATCATTAGAGCGGATGTCGAATCCAATCTATTTTTTTATTCGTATCTTAATGATAATAATTTTTTTTTTCCAGATTAATATTCAAAAATACATTTATTCACTTTTAACGCAAATTTTGATAAAATTTGAAATAATTAATTAAATATATAATTTAAAAAAATAATATTATTTATCTATTTTAATTTAAGGTCTAAAATTAATTAATGATCGTATTTCGTGACTATATAGAAAATATTTATAAATGTTACAATAACTTTTTTGTTTTGAATCTACACTATTGAAACCTAATTTCAGCTAGCAAGTGAATCAATTAAACAATTAGTCGAATATTTTATTTGTCTACTGATTTCTTTATAATGAAACGATGAAAAATTCTAATTTTCGATCTGTTTACTCGGTAACCAACGAGCAGACTATTCTATTCACAGCTTTGATACGAAAATCTTGTACGCAGGATTCGATAGATGTATGCTTCGCGAAAATCAAAAGTATAAACAATTACTTTGCAGCATTTCAGAATTTTTGAATTTTAGAAAAAATCAACTAGTTTTGAATAATTAATCAATTTTTGATAGTGTTACTTAATTTATCGAAATAATTAAATATTTGGTTTTATTGAAACTTAGTAAAAAAAATTTCAAATATGGACAACCTTGAACCCGGGATTCATGCTTTTGGTGCTGGCAAAGCGGGCATGGGGTTCGATGTAATTCGATTTATAACAACGCCCCAAGTAATATTACAATTCTTAAGCTTGGTAACTGCTTTTTTTTTTATTAATTATTCAGTTATTTTATTAAGAGAATTCGATTTTATAATTCATCTATCATATTTACTTTTTTCAACAAAAGTTATTAAATTTAGTCGTCTACTTCTGTATCAACAGCCGTGGTTATACTCAAAAAAATATTTGTCTTTATTATAATCAAAATGCTTGTAAAATGGGAACTTTAGTATCCGGTCTTGCTATTGTTGGTTCAGTTGTTTATCTTGGTGCTGAATATATGTTTCAAACCACATCTTCAATTAAAATGAGACGTTACTCAATTCGAGCATCGCTTGCTGTTGCCAGTACGTTTGCAGTGTTGTATTTCTTGAATTTTGCATACTTGAGTATTTCGTGGAGTAAAGCAAACTATCCACAATTTGGTTATGGACTAAATTCTTGCAGAACCGCTATTGCTTTCTCATTTTTTGCCATTTTTACTTTTGCTGCTTCAGCCTGGTTAGCTTATAAACGATTCATGGCTGGGGTAGATATGACAGGGTTTACTGCTGGATACGATTCTTCACAACTTCAAGATAGTTTTCAAACAGGGACTAATGCATATGTGACTCCAAACGTGACTGATTCACAATATGGAGATTCAAGTGTTTATACTCAGAATTTACAAGATATTAACTTTCAAGGGCAAAATTATGCGCAACCATCTTATTAGTAGCAATAATGTATGTTTTGAAAGAAAAAATCATCAAATTATTTAATTTAGAATTTAATGTGAAATTTCATTTCTTGTTCTTTTGAGTGTAAATTTTAAGAAATTTTATAAAAATTGAAACTAGAATTGTGAAAAATAATTTGAAATGAAATTCTAAGTCGGTTAGCAAAAATTTTTGTTTTAGATATACATTTTTTCAGATAGGTCTGCTTTTCTTTAAATGTAAATATTATGAATAGGTTCAATAAAATCGAAATAGTTTTTGATTGCTATAAAAAAAAAAAAATTAGAATTAGAAGAGATATTTCGAGCTAATCAGATAAAATTTATCTAAAGTATTGATTAGTGCATCATAAAAGACTGACTAAATTTAAATTTAATTGATCGTATTTGAAGCAATAATGACGAAATAATAATAAATAAAATCTTTCAATTTATTTATTCAAACAGGGAGATCTTCAAAAAAAATTACATCGTGACACAAAAATTTTATTAAGTGTATCATATAAATTCATCCATTAACAATTTTACTGATGCATTCTATGATAAATTACAGAAAACTTTAATAATTATAATCTAAAAAATCTGAAAAATTTATCAGAAAATTTATTAATTATCTTCAAAATATTTGGCACTATTTTTATCATTGATCGTTGAGTCTCTTGTTTTGTAATTTAGATTTTGAAATTGAATATTATATTTGAAATTTGATTTTCAAATTTTTCATGTTTTCATGAGTTCGAAACTTGTAAAATTAGAAGCGCTAGTTCTGATAAAAAGAGATGTACTTTTATTTAGTTTTGATTGCAATGTTAAATTTGAATATTCTTGATAATACTAAATTGAAAAAATGTAAAAAGTTTTTAATTAGTTATAAAAATTATCTTGATATTGAATTTTACTAAAGAAATTATCATACATAAATATTATGATTCAACAATTATCAATTTTTGATTCGTTTTCATGATTATAAAAAAATAGATTAGGATCAATCTTTTATAATTAACAATTACGATCTTAAATGTTCAATTTTATAAAAAAAAAGTTTGAATCGAAAATTTTTTTTGATCTATTTGTTTTTTGTGGTGTATTTTTCGAAATTTCAAGTTGACATTTATAGTTAATAATTATTTATCTAAATTTATTGATTTAACTTTGAACGCATTTTGAGCCTAAATCATTATTTTTTTTATTACCTGAACTTTAATAATCCATCTAGTTAAAAATTATTTGAATTAATTTCAATGTCATTTTTAATTTTTTATTTTAGTTTCTTCGATTTTATCGAAAGTCAGTTGAAATTTCTTCATTTTTTTATTTTTTATTCAATTATTTAGTATATATTTTTTGATTCAATAATATTTAATCCATGAATGATGAATTCTTTTGTATGTTTATTGGATAAGAAGAATTTTTTTTCTCCATTAATTAAATATGTTTGATTAAATTTATAGTCTAAATTAAGTTTTCTCTAATAAAAACAGATTCAAAAGACCTATCTGAAGAAAAAAAAATTAGTTTTTTAGATCATGCTTGAATCCTTTTAACATTTTCAAATTATAAGTGAAAAATATCTAGCAATCACTATAAGAATAAGTCGAATGATATTTTTATATCAAAGTGTAAAATTTATTATTTGCCCTAAAGTTTTAAAAACTAAAAAAATTTCAAGCTTAATCAAATCATTAAAAGCAGTAAAACATCTGCTACAAAAATATCTTTTAAATAAAAACAAGAATTTAAAATTTAATATTTTATTTTGAAAATATACGCATTCGCCATTTATGATGAAATCAAGAAAAAGTTAGCTGGAGTTGGTTGAATTTTATACCAGTTTTTTTTAAGTACAATTAATTGATATTCATATATTATTATATATATAAGTATTATTTTTCAATTAAAAAATTGTAAAATACTTAAAAAAAACGATAATCCAAGTCTTAACTCACTATTAGACCATCATTAGGATCTGAATTACATCGTTCAAATTGCAATTAATAATGAAAAAAAAGTTGTTGGTTTCAAATTTAAAAGTAAAGGTTATAAATATTTTCAAGTTTTTATTTTAATTTGAAATTTTAAGCTATTTCAAGATATCACATTGTTGAAGAATCCAATTTTTTAATTTATTTTATTTTATTAAAGTGATTTACTATTATAATACTAAAAAAATATCGACCCCATAACTTTTATTAAAATATATAGCACATATGATTAAGAATGAGTTTGATATTCGAATTAATAAGTCACTTAAAATGAATATCAGTTTATCTCTTTTCTTTTGATTTTCAGTTTCTTCTAATTTTTATTATTACTAATTAATATCTTTAATTTGGCAAATGTGAATTAATTATTCATCAATTTAAATTGAGTAAACGGTACTTAGATGTAAAATCAAGTTTTTTTTGAATCAAAAATAAATTATTTCAACCTTATATTAAATTATTGGTTTGTACTGAATTCGATTATAAATTTAATATCAGTTTTTTGTAATTAAATAATAGATTAATTTACAAGATAAGAAAAAAATTAAATAAGAAATAATTTACAAAATGTGTAAAAATGAAATATTACATAACTTCAAATTTAAAATAAAGCAAACTTGTTCGAATTAATTAAGTGATTATGAACTAAATAAAATTATTTGCCGACTGATCATGCACGGACGACATTCCAACGCGCTTTATCATTCGGTCGAAATATTGTTTTAAATTATATTTTGATTTCAAATGGGTGAAAATTTGTTGAATTGGAGTTTGATGTGGATTCTTATCGGTTTCTTTTATAGCTCTGAGTAATTTTTTAGGCATTTTTACTTCACCTGGTTTCAATTTAATTGGACTCCTCGTATAGCCTTTTACCAAATCAGCTCCCTTTTCGCCAATCATTATAATTGCAGCATTCGTATTGGCTATTTTTAAAATAAATAAAAAATATTAAAAAATAATAAAAAAAAAAAAAAACAAATTTTTTTAAATACCTGAAACAATTTTCGGCATAATAGAACCATCTATTACTCTCAAACCGCTAACACCGTAAACTCTTAAATGCGGATCGACTACTGCCATTGGGTCATCTGGTGGACCCATTTTCGCTTTAAATAAAACAAAATTAGGCTAATTTTAGTTTTGCCGAAATAAATTGCATTACAAATAGTCTTACCTGTTCCGACTGGATGATATATTGTGGCAGTGTACGATCTTGTCATACACTCTAAATATTTATCACTAAACAATTCATACTGTTCACAACCATACCATTTCTCCGGCCATATTCTGTTATCGAAAATTTAATTTATTAGAGTTTAATTGGTCGTTTTAGTTTTTTTTTTTATTTGAAATAGGGCTATAATTTTAAAATCAAATATATTTTAATAAATTTTTAACCTGGTATTAAATTTTTTAAATGGTTTAGATAAAGCCATTTTAATGCTAATTTTAAGAGATTCGACTAAAGCACCAACATCATCTGGATGCGTTAAATATTTTGGATCAAAAATAGGCATTTTAAATGGATTCGCACTAGCAAGTTTCATATAACCAACTGATTTAGGTCTTAATAGCACAGGGTAATATGAAAATGTATCTGTAAAATAAATAAATAAAAAAATCAGATCTTTTTTATTTTTATCATAAGTTATTTCAAAAAAAATTTTTAAATCATAATACCTTCATACAAATGAGGAGCAAATACTTTCATAAAAAGTTCATCAGTCAAACCCATATTCTTTCGAACAGATTCACCTCCATCACTGCTCGGACATGAGGGAATGAAATGAATTTCCACATCAGGAAAATCTTCTGATTTATTAGCGTATTTAGTGTTTATGAATCCTAAACCATCCAAACCACCAAGCATTGTTAATGGACCTAAATTAAATTCGAAACTTTATCAATTGCATTTAATATTTCTAATTAAAAATTCAGACCTACCAATACCTAATGTAGACCATTGTGTGAATGATTTCGCAATATAGACTCTAGGCTGAACTACAGTAACGGGTGCCCCAACTTGAATAAAATGCATATTATAAATTTATATTTCAACCATAAATATTTATCAAATAAAAAATTTTCGAAATACCTAAAAATGATAAGCCACCGGCACCTATGTGATCTTGCTAAATTTGAATATAAAAAAAATGAAATAATGAAGTTCGAAAATACGAAAATAATGTGTCCAAATCCACATACCAAATTTTGACCAACACCTGGTGAATCATAAATAACATGTATACCAAGTTCTTCTAAATGATGTCTTGGTCCAATTCCGCTTAACATCAATAATTGAGGACTATTAAGAGAACCAGCACTTAATATGACTTCACGAGTTGCGTACACATTTCTGAATTTTTTGTCTTTGTAATATTGAACACCTATAGCTCGTTTATGTTGATTAAACAAAATTTTAGTAACATGAGCGAAAACGACAATATCAAGATTTGGTCTGCCCCGAATGTCTCGTAAAAAAGCTTTAGCAGTTGAACATCTAGCCCCTCTTCGTATTGTGCCCTGCGGAATAGCAAATCCAGTCATTGTGGCACCATTAAGATCAATATTCTTATAGCCGAACAATTTAGCTGCTTCAAGAAAAGCCCCAGCGATAGGTGTTGTATAATGTGGAGTAGAGACTGTTAAATATCCTCCTGTACCGTGATAACCATTTTTGACAATATCAGGATCTCTGTTATCTTCCGATTTTACAAAGTAAGGAAACACATCCTCATAAGACCAACCAGGATTACCTAATTGTTCCCAAATATCAAAATCTTTTTTATTTCCTCTGACATAAAGCATATAATTAAGAGTTGACGAACCACCAAGAACTTTACCTCTAAAACAACAATAAAATTGTTCCTTATTAAAAATTTTATAAAATTCAAATAAATTTTTAACCAACCTAGGCCAACTACTTCTATGTTCAATCATTCCCTGACATGCGTGAGTTTGAGGGACAGTTTTATATTTCCAGTCCCATCTACTCATTTGTAGTCTTGCAGCTAACATAGGTATTTCACTCTGAAAAGTCTCATAACCACCTGCTTCTAACAATAAAATTCTGTGCCTTGGATCTTCAGACAAGCGATTTGCAACCACAGCTCCGGCAGAACCGGCTCCAACTATAAGATTTTATAAATTTGAAATAAAAATTACTTATTGTTTTTATTTGATTCAAATAAATTTTGATTCATCATTTGAATTTTGTATCAATAGTTTTTTTTTCTATTTATATCTAAAACATATTTTTGAAAATCATCAAAATAGCCAATCATTATAATTATAAAATTTATAAAAATAAGTTAAAAATTTCTTTAAGCATGAATAGTATGATATAAATCAAAAATATGATTAAATCTATTCATTATGATTAAATTATGTGTAAATTATTTTATGTTTTCAAGTCGAATAATTTTGAAATTGTATTTCGAAAAAAAACTTCTTTAATTATTCAAATATTTTTAAATTATTCATTAAAAAAATCTTTATGAATTTATTACTATATAATATGTATATAATATGTTTGTTAATAATAATAATCTTATTATTTAGATAATTAATAAAAATGAAAAAGTTAATAATCTATCTTGATCATAATTGCTAAAAGTTAAAAATTGAGAATTAAATAAGCTAAAAATGGAAAGTTCAATTTTCAATTAGGCAAAATCAAAAAAATAAATTTTATTAATAAGAAAATTTTAAAGTTAAAAAATAAGCTATGATTATTTGTTAATTTATTTGAAATTGATCAAGTAAAGGTTTTTTTAATTGAAAGATTTGTTTAAAATTGTGAATTATCAAACTTTATTTTCAGGATATGTTTCAAGTCATTAAAATTGTGATTTATATAGGATATGCTTAATCTAAAGCGATCAATCTTCATTTTTTTTAAAGGGGCTACGATAGCCATATCACAATTTCCATAAATTTTTTTCAAAAAATTAAACATTAGAATTTAGAATAAATATTTAAAATTAAAAATTTCAAGTTATCTAAATATATTTTTATAAATAAGAGGTAATAAAAAATAAAAGACTTCTCGAATCCAAATTGTACAGGTACTATTTTTAAATGAAATGAAAATTTTTTTGTCTTATTATTGAATTCAAATAATTAAAATTAAAATATTCGTTTACACTGTATTTGTTTTAGAAGCTAACTCAAAAAACACTTAAGGAAGTTTGAAGAACTTATATTTATTGTTTGTAATTCACGATAAAAAATTTGGCGATTCAGTATAATTTTAACATTTATAAAATTATCATGATTTTATAATCACATATATTTGAGATGTATTTTAATAATTGTATTTATTTCTTTATATACTAATTAGATACAGTCATCTTCTATATAGGTAAATGTTAAATTATATTTTAACATTTAAAATTTCGTTCATTAATCTTGATATATATTCACCGCGAATTCTATAATTTTTTTTGCATAGGTTCTTTAATTTGGTCTGATTTTTTAAAAAAAATTTTTTGATTTAAAAGAAAATTCATGATTTTATTTTCAATTTTTCCTATAAATATTACTGTTTCCCTTTAGTCACAACTATTTAAAGAGTGAAATCAAATGAGATGCTAAAAAAAACATTAATTGAAAATATAAAAAATACAAATAAAATCCAAACAATAAATTTAGTTCTCCGCCTGATATTTCATATGAATTACCTTGGAGAAGAACGATTAAATTAAATAATTAAGAAATGGAATTTCGTCGATAAATTTAACTAATTACTTTAATTGATGGGCTAAAGAGTATAAATTAAAAGAAAATTTTTGAAGAAATTTATTTAATTGCGTGACCGTTATTTTTTTTTTCGAAGTTCTCAGACAATTATTTTTTTTGTTCGGATAAATGAAATTCAAAAGCTCTAATTTATTTATTGTGCATAAATATTCTAATTTTAAAATTATTATTTTTTTTTTTTTCAATAACAAAAATATAGAATTGACTTATTTTTTAGTAAATTCATTGATTTCTATAATCAAATCAATGAAACCTTAATTTATTTAGAAATTGATTATTAAAAATAAGAAAAAGTCAAAAATTGCTATTTATATTTATTGAAAAAGATGTTAAAAATTTTTGAAAATAAATATTAGTTTTAGTGTATGCTGAAAGCTCATTTACGATCACATTCTTAAATTAAATTTTATAAGAACTAACATGTTGATTGTAAAAAAAATTCGAGTAAACATTCTTAATCATTAATGAAAATTAATTTCTTAATTCACGGTTAATAAAATTATCATATTTGATCGCTAAATGAAATTATTAAATAATTGATAATTCAAAGTTTGAACTTGTTTTTATTATCTGCCTTTAAGTTTACAGATTTTAATTTAAAATGAAAAATTTTTAAAACGTGATTTAATGATTTGAACTGATTTTTTCAAACTTAATATAATTTTAAGGATAAATTTTATTTGAATATATATTAACAGCTATTTTAAAATTTTCAAATTTGCTGATCAATTCAGATAAAAAAGTTAATATTTCATAATTATTTTTAGTTTGTACTAGTAATTTATATGTATTTTGAGTGATTCTCAAATAAATTACTTTGTCGACTCTAAATTTTCTCCTCATTTTTTGTTAGTGTTTAATCTAAATGTTGCGTGATTAGAGAATATTGAATTTCATTATTGAAAATCAATTCATTAAATTTTAGTAATTAATCAAACTAAATATTAATTAATTTTCTGATTACCAGTGTAAAAAATAGTTTAAAACCTCGAATTGATAAATCATTTTGTTATTTTTCTTTTAATTTTAAATACATTTTTCAACAACTTAGTCTGGGTTTAATTGAATTAACAGGTTTCGTCTAACACCATCAAGTGTTTGATAGAATTAATTAATTTAACACTTTCGAATGAATTCTAAGCAAAATTTTAGAAAAAAAAATTTTTTGTAATAAAAAATCATATCACATTTTAAAAAATTTTCAAATGATTTTTTGAAGATTTGATTTATTTAATCAAAAAAAAAAATTCGAATAAAAATCTTTAAGATTTAAATTCATGAGAAATGCAGATTTTGAAAAGATAAAATTTTCTTTATAGTCATCATTGCGACATATTCATTGCAATAGTCAATAAATTAATAAAAAATGAAAATTTTACTTTGATCGAAAAATAGCAAATTCAAATTAGAATATTTGACTTTTAATCCATTAAATTAAATTTGTTTTGTTAATTGATTCTTAGAATTACAAGCCAAACTATTAGATGATGAAGTTTAGAGAAATTTAGCTTTTTAAATATATTTATAAAAATACGTTTTAATCAAAATTTATAAAGTCTGAATTTCAATTTGAGATTTTCAAGATTTGAAGTTAGTTAAAAAAAAATTTTAAAAATTACTAATAAATTTCAATTAAAAATAAACTTGCTGTCCAAAAAAAATTTTAATAAAAAAAACTTAAAACATATTTGTTGAGGTATACTTTTTTTAAGTAATAACTCTCCTTTTACTGTTCAAACAATGCTAGACTAAAATTGACATCAAAAAACTTGTATTTGTAAAATATTTTTATTGAAAACAATCAATTTTTTTTACAGACGAATACACAAATTTCATTTCGTTTAAAAATTAAATATTTATAAAAAAATGTATCTTTTCTGGAATTTAAAATTACTCGAGGCTGAAAAATGACTTATTAATTCGTGATTCTAAAATATTTTTTTTAAATTTATCAATATAATAAAATTTTTATTTTAAATTCAAGATTTTCATTAATTTTAGACTTGCTAATGTTTAAGCCTTTGTTAATCATTTTATAATTTATGGATCTGGTCATAAGAAAAAATTTGATAAAATACCTTCGCATTTTTTTTAAATTCGAATTTTTATTTTATGTTGCGTTAATTTTTTTTTATCTAGAATTTATTTTCTCTCAACCTCATAATTAAATTTGAATAATCATTTGAAAAAAATTTTTTTGTTTGTTTTTAGGGCACCAATCAAGTTAAAAAAAATTCATTAAATGTAAAAATCTTAAAGTTAATTAAAATCGAATCTTGTAAAGTTTTTAATTAATTAAAGGGTTTGTGAAAATAAAATTAAAATTTGCAACTTACTTAGATTACTTAGATTTGGATTTTTGAATTTCAAATTTGTAAATTTGACCTACTAACATTCAAAAAAGAATATCTTTATATTATTATTTAGTTTTTTTGCAAAAATCGAATGAATTTATCATGAAAACAACGTCTAAAAATTTACTTTTATTTGAAAAGCGCGAAATAGTTAAAATTTTAGTTGTCTATCTTTGACACTTTTTATTTGCACTATTCAAAATAAATCGATAAATTTGAATAATTAAATGAAAATTGTAATGTTCATATATTTCAATTAATTTTGTAATTCTATTCGAGAATCATATACAGTTCATCAAAAATATAACAAAAATAAGTTGACATAATCAATTGATGAAATAATGGAAATTCTTCAAAAAAAAGTAAATAAAATATTTTTTGAATTCAAACAAATCAAAATCTGTAAAAATCGTAATTTAAATAATTCTATATTCAAGACATTTGAATTTTTTCCTCGGATTCAATGAAAACTAATTCATTGAAATCTTAATAAAAGAAGATAATGAATATTCATCGAATGGATTATGAGATAGAAAAAATTTGGGTAAAAATTTTTCAAAAATTTGAAACAAATCTTAAATTGATAATCAGATTCTTTTAAAAAAATTGATAATAAAAAAATCAAAAGTGGATAAATCTTGGAATCGAACTAATTATTATATATTTCTCTTGAGAATATAAATTATTTGAAGTAGATACTCAAATGATTATTATGACAAAATAAAATTAATTGAATTCAAGATTAGGTTTACAGTTATTGGAAAAGCTTAATTTGTTAAGCTTTTTTACTTACTTAATTTTTATCCGTCAAGGCATATGAGTATCAATTTCACTATTTTAAAGAATTTTTTCACAATATTTTGTGTGTTGAATACATTATACATAATTGTCTCTTTGCCGAAAATGAACCTTTTTAAAATTGATTTGTACTATAAGTGAATTCACGACTAATTTCATAAAATGATAAATTTTGACAGACTAATCAAATTAATAAACTTAATTAAATTTATTTTAATTTAATCTTTTATCCTATAGGCTAAAATCGAAAAAAAAATTATTTTTTGATCTTCAATTATTTTTTACAAGTCTATTAAAAATGGAATAATTTTTAAAAGCCTTTTATTTCACATCTTATGTTTAGTTTACTTTCTGAAGAAAAAGAAATTTCTAATAAAAATTCAAACTAACATAAAAGAATGTTTGAATTAAAATATTTAGATAATTATGATATAATTTTCTCAAATTATTTAATTCTCCGACAAAAACATACATTTTTGAGAAAAGAAACAAGTAATAAAAAAATTCTGCGACATAAAAACAATTTATAATTCATTTATACCGAATTAGTTTTAAGTATAATTTATGTCAAATATTTTATGTATCTCTTGAATCATTTTTTTTCACTAGAAATCTGGCTAATAAGAATGAATTTGAAATTCTGACTATAGATTCCAGTTGAAAATCGACAGTTGGTCAGTGCAGGTCATTTATAGAATTATTTTAAAATAAAAGATTCTAATCGATTTTTTTTCTTGAGTTGGTTCTTGACCTAAATCAAAAATTTTTTTTTAAAAAAATTGAATTTAATTTGAAAAAAAATAAAAAATTACATTTCGAATTCGAAATATATCAAAAAAACTATTTTTTAATTTATATATCATTTTTTTTAACNNTTGAATTTATATATAATTTGTTTTAAATGCGTATTGTGTACAAATTGTATAAGAAAACTTTTCAGAAAATTGTAAAGAAAATTATTTAAATGGAGAATATGATACAGATAAAACAGTAACTACGTAAGTGTGCCGTTTTTGTTAAGTTGAATTTGATAACAATGTTTGATAAGAGCGAGTTTGGTAATGATGAGTATACAGGTCAAAATGACTGTCATAGTAGCAAAATATAGTCAGTTCTGCGGGGAAATGGTATTAGTTATATAAAAGTATTTAGTAGTGTGGAGTGGTAGCGAACACAAATTAGCGGCATGATTGCACAATCTATATTAAAATTACAAGTGATCATGTGTTATTGAGAACACTGAGATCGTAAGCTAATAATAAGAAAAAAGTCAAAAATGAGTGTGTTAGAAAAAAAAGATCAAATTAGGCGCCAAACAGCGCATTAAATTAGTATGTCAGAGTGTCAAAAATGCTGAACAAAAATTTTCTAATCTAGATCCGGCACCGGATCAGAATAAGTAATTAAACATTTCTCATAACGCTCAAAATCTGAATTTAGTGAATATATTGTAAATATTCAATGTGCAACACAATGTGAAATAATTTTTTTAGATTTTATTCAAATTGTTCAAGCATCAACTGTTGCCCGATTTTTCGCAGCGTTTAGTAGGGCATGTATTCATTGCTTGTATAAAATTTATAAAAATAAATGAATATTAAGAAGAATGAAAATTAAATCGTGTACTTTTCCTGTGCTTCGTAATTTTCTCTCTAGATTCAATATTTTCTCCTTTTATTGGCAAAGCTAAAAATACAAACGTACACTTGAACATATTTCACATCGCAAGAAGACGATTGGTTTTTGAGAAAGTCTTTTAGAGTTCAATCAATTAGAATACACCACCTGGCTTGACGGAACTATTCAAAAAGTTTCAGTTCTAGCGTATCTATTAAATTACCTTGTTTTGTGCTTGTCTGTGCATTTTTTTAGACAGTTTTACTCAAAACTATTTGCAAACATAATCAAAAAAAAAAAAATTCTAGTATTTCTACTCTTGATAAACATTAATTCCAAACGAGAGAAGAATGTAACTTTGTTCGAACTTGTGTTACAAATTGCATTCAAATCAGATAGACAGCTATCCTTACATTTTTATCATATTAAAAAATAAGCACCCTAAGACCTTAATGTCTGTGTGTTTTCGTTTCTTGTGTAAATGTTTGTGAGGAAAATTAGTATACGCAAAAGCTCATTGTGCTGAATGTAAAAAATTCATTGCCTTTTAGCGCCCCTACTTTAAGCTTACGACCGCATTCTTCTCAACTTTTTTCTTTTCCAAAAAACAAGGTAAATGATGTACTTTTAAATTTATATGCAAATTGTACATCATTCTTCTATGCGTTGTTGAATGTATCATATAATTTTTCAAAGCGAGAACAAATACCGCCTTTTATACTCTGGATCATCATCCGAATTTAGCCTCATAATTTTCGTTGAGTAAAATAGTTTTGTTGTTGTAAATCCAAAAAAAAAATTAAACACCCTTTATTTCCTCGACAGTTTTCAAGATAATGAGTCTGTTGCAAAAGCACGTTCTATTTCTCTCCAGTAGCCTAAGATTTTACTTTAATAAGCACTTGCTGCACACATCGTGTTGTTTAAAGCGTCATTTAACACGCAAATCAGGCCAGACACAGCTTTGGTCCTTTTTTCTTTTTTTGAACGTTTTGAATAAAAAATTTTTTTTCTATACAGTGCTCTAATAGAACTTTACCATTATTATACACTGTATAAAGAAATTGAAAACAGAATCGTTTTGTTGAAGAGACTCATATATGATTTATATGTAGATAAGTTAACTGAAAAGCATTGGTCAGTGCAAAAAGGTGACCGTTTTGAGGAAAAAATCATGAAATCTTTTTTTTTAATAAAAAAAGTTAAATCTTTAAATTTCAAATGAAATATATATTTTCTTTATGGATTACAGTCTGTAATTTAGATGTAAAAATTTAAAAATTTAAATAAATTTAAATTTTGATAAAAATCTTTCAAACAAGCGTTAAATCTCATAATAATTTTAGAATTATGTTCATTTAATATTTTATGCAATTTAAATGTTTATCAATTTACTGTAAAACTTATTCTGTTTTGTTTTATTAAAGAAACGTATCCTAGAAAAATACATAAAAAAAAATTGAAAAAAAAAAACGGGACGATGTTTTCAATGTCTCATGAAAATTTTTGCCTTATAATTGGTCATTTGAGCTGGAAAAATAATGTCTATTCGTTCAGTGATTATTTTTTTTCCATAATTGTTCCGCTTTGCTCTCATTGTTTTTTGAATTTTTTTTCTTGTTAATGAATGAATATTATGAAGTCATTATTTATCTAATGAAAAAATATTGTATGATATATTGGTTTGCCAGTGTTTTTTGCTAATACCGGGACAACACATTTTTGGTCTTAAAATTATATTGAATTCAAGCGCAGCACGTATTATTTATATACATCATAACACTGTATTATTAGCTATCGAGAGCACGCTGTTGCTACGTGAATTATTTTTTCGAACTATGCTGATTCTGAGTCTGATTCGCTAGCATTCTCCTACTTGACTTCAATTTTTTTGCTTGTCGTAATTGTCTAAACTATACAAAAATTTAAAATTACTCATAATTGAAATAAGAGAATCAAACATTTCAGAAAAAAACGAATATGACCTTCAAGTAGTAGATTTTAGAATCTAAGTTATCAGCGAAAGTCACAATTCAATAAAAAATTTAATATTTATTAATACAAATCAAATATAGTATAATGATTGATATCTTTTAGCGATGAAATAAGTATCTTATGTAATGTAAAATTTTATTCCGAAAATTTCTTTTCGTGAAAAATTTCGAAATCAAATTTTAAAAGCTAAAATATCTAGATGGTTAAGTCGCTTTTTTAGTTAATCTGATTATTAAAGGCAATAACTAGTTGGTGAAAGAAGTTCTAATTTGAAAGAGAAAGCGATTAGTCGTTGAACGCCCTTTTTTAATAATCCGATTAACTAGAGGTGTGTTCTTCATAGCATGTAAGCATTTTCAAAATTATTGCTTGATCATCATTCAAGCCTGTCAATTAAAACAGAAGGTCGCCAGCCATTTGAAAAATCTTATCTAATCTAATTTGAAATTTCCAGTATTTGCATCAGGCACACTATTGTTAAATGCAAAAGTTCAAAACGAAAATCATATTTTAATGGAAAAATTACTATTTTTAACTGCCCATCCAACCACTTAAAATTTTACCTTATTATCTTTATGCTTAAAGTTTGCGGTTTTATTCTTTTTTTAAATTAAATTTAAATATTTTTTGTCCTTTTTTATTTTATTTTTTTCCTGAAATTGTTCGTAAATTTTTATTTTTGTAGTGATTTTTTCCGCACAGAATTTTTCTTGAATAATTTAGAATAGATTTTCATTCAATCTGATAATTAACTAATCTTTAGTTACAGAAATGTTCGATAAGTTTTAAAATGAAATGCATTTGCTTCATAAAAAGTTATTATACAAATTTTCACTGTTATATTTTTTTTTTAATTATACTATTTTTATTTTCGAGATTATTCATTACTAAATTAAACTTTTCGAAGAAAGAGCTCAAATGAATTGCTATTGCTAAAATCAAACGTGCTTCCATTGATTTAAAAAAATTCAAAGAAAAAAGATTCAAAAAGTATAATGATGTTTTATTCAATTGTCAAACGACGAATAGTTGAACTAATTTTTTTTTAGCAGGTTAAATAATTTGTAATAAAGTTTGGCTTTAATTCCGATAATAAAATCATAGTAAATGATAAAAATTGGGTTTAAAATATATAAACGCTGACTATATACATAACTATGTATAAAAAAATAAATGTCCAAATCAAATAAACAAATATTTTATGAATTGTCATTTCATATTGACAAATGACAATAATAACAAAACATGTCGCTTAAAAAGATTATGTGTTTTTATTTGGGATACTTGTTAGTTTAAAAACGATTTGCACAAATTAAAAGAATGAATTTGAATGAATCAAAACGCAAACAAGAATTATAAATAGAAAAAATTTTTCAAAATGATAGACTGCTGGACTAATGATCGTAGACTTTGATGAGATTAATAGGGATATTAAATAAAAGACTGAGTGTTATCTTCTAATTTTGGAAATATATCAATAGCACTAATGAAAATGAGTATGATGATGTGAAAGAAGTGGTTGAAGCTTATGTACTAAGGCCATTCAACAACTTATATTAATAAAAAATTAATAGAAGATTGAAATTTAAAATGCATTGATACTTTTGCCCAAAAAATAAGTGAGATTAAGTTTGACCGCAGATTATCATTTTTGAATCGTTTAGTGAATTGATTGCTAAAAATTCATAATATATTACACTGCATTGTCAGATTTTTCAAAAGCCAAAAAGTGTGAAACAGATCAAAAGTTCGTGCTAAGTAATTCGAGTCAATAAAAGAATAAAACATAAATTTATACACAATTTAGAAAAAAAAAATTCACATAACAAACAATATAAAAGGGAAAATTTTTATTCTGTTAGTTGTAAACGATTATAATTTGAACAATGTAACTTGAACAGAAAAAATTTCAGCCAATCTTTCCTTTTGTTCTAAAATGCAAGATTCAAATAAATTTGCATACAAATTTATTTAAATGTCAAATTTATTAATCATCACTATTTTTCAATTTTTCTAAATTCTTAAGATTGTTTTATTAATCTATAAAAATTTTTCTATAAGCTCAATGACGTTTTAGTAGGGTTTGCTTAAGCAGAAGCTTCTTCGAATTAAGTCCGAAGATTTAGTTCCACACTAAACTTTTACTTACGTGAACAACTCGTTTAAATTTTTTTTGATAGTCTTGGCTTTTAAAACACTCTCATAAGTTGCACCAAGATCTGCGTGTTTGCTTCCGAACGTCGAAGTATTTGAAATGATTAGTTAAGCTTAATTCAAATAAAGTTTTGTTTAAGAAGCCTGTATTTGTTATGTAGAATTCATATAAATTGTTGTGTCAGTTTACTATTTAATATATATGTATTTTTGTAAAAATGATTATATTATATAATCGCATATTATCGAGCATCATTCTTAATAGTTTTTCGCAATTTAAACATGAGAGAGTTTGTGGAATCAGTATTGAATTTGATTTTTTAAAAATTTCCATATATTGCACCATACGCACAGTGTTTTTTTTTTTTGCTAAATAATGTACCTAAAAATTTTTTCTTAAAAAAAAACTCAAAAACTAGATACGAACAATTTTTTAAAAATTTTTACAAAAAGTAGATTTTCGTAAAAATTAATTCTGAAAAATGTATACACAAATTGATTATAATATATTTTATGCATATAAATCGTGAATTCGAAAGCAGAATTTTTTATAATTAGGCTTTTGAATCAATTTCGGCAAAGTGTACAACAAGTAATATATCAAAAAAATTTATGAGTGTATAACAGAAATCCGGAAGTGAAATCTCTACAAATTCTATATCGTACACTTTGCATTAGATTATATAAAACAAATTATTAATCTCTTTTTTCTTTTTGAAAAATTTTGTATTTTATTCGTGAAATTATATTGATAATTTGCTTTCTTTGCCAAGCAATTTTCATCTAAAGCTATAAAATTTGTATAAAATTAAAAAAAAAGTTATGTTATGTGAGAAAAATCTACCAATTACAGTTAAACCTTACAAAAATAAAAATTTTTTACCCCAAAAATTTTCTATTAATGATTAATAATTTTTTTTATCTAACAACGGTTTTAAAATAAAATATATATATATATTATTTATATGTAGAAAATGTAGATGCGTTAGTCACTAAATTTCAGTAAAAAATACAATTCACAATTTTCTCAAAAATTACTTCGAATCAATTTAAAATTTTGTTTTTTTAAAATTCATATAATTTGCAAGAACGAAATTTTCATCATTCAAAAAATTTTTGAGAAAATTTTTAATACTTGAAAAAGTACTTACATGTAAAATGCTCTCTTCCTTTAAATTTTTTCAAATAATATTCGACAAAAAAAAAAAAAAAATTTTCTGGACAATTAAAGCTAAGAAAAAATACTTTTTTATTATTTTCTACTTGATACGATTTTAATCAGTCAAATTTACATTTTTAGTAATTTACAATCAAAAAATAAGTACAAGTGAATAGACAGCTTCATCCATCTACTATAATGTGAATTACAAATCATTAATTTATATTCGTTGAAGAATGTCTTGAAGTCTAGAAAATGAATTGCGATAATCTATAATCTAAAAAAAAAATTGACGATGCATTTTAAAACCATCTAAGTCAAAAATTCAGAAAAGTTGTTTCGATATTATTTAGGTCGAAATTGAGAGTGCACCCGAAAAAATAAAAATAGATAAAATAAAAGAAAAGATGTTGGAAAATGGAAAGTTTATTCTAATTAGTAAACATTGATTCTTTAAATGTTTTATAAATGATTATTATCATTAAATTCTTGTGCAAATTATTTATGAAAAATTTATTTAAAGTTGGAACTCATCAATGAGCTAACTAATTGTAGTTGTTGATATGAATTTTTGTCATCATAAATCTATTAGCTAAATTTGGTACCACAAAGCACCTTAATTCATCGAAATAAAAAGAAAAAACTAGAACAGAGTGAATAATTTGATGTTTATACCAGTTTTTTGTGTTTATACTTTCAATTACGTACATTACATCGTGCAATATATATAAAAATGACATCAATACTCTGTAGATAAATCTTGTCACCGACTTATTTCATACCTGTCAATATAGCCTTAATAAACTTATTGACTAGCTTATTGCACAAATAATTTAGCCCTTTTTTGAATAAATAAAATCAGATTAGCAAGAAAAAAAACGCGGAGAAAATAAAAAGAAAGAAAAATAATTAATTAACAAGATTAATTGATACCTAAATAATTGGCTACCTTTTAACCGGAAATAACAACTAATATAGAATTCTATTAAACAAAATTATCATCAAAAATTATTTTAAATATATTTTCCTACCGGTGTATCTGGTAAATGTCCATTAAACACATTTCGTTAAATACAGAAAGGAACAACGGAGGAGAAAAAAATGATGCAACTGCCGTTGCCTAATTAATTATACTCTGGTGCGAGGTGTATCGTGTGCAAAGTTCGTAAATCACTATGGTTGTCATTAATTTTTCAAACTGAAAATAAATCAATTTCACCATGATATTGATTTTTTTTTTTATAATTTTTACATTTCTATACGTTCTTGTACAATTGGCTCATTTTTGAACAAGCCGGCGATGTGTAATAAAGTGGCATCTGTAGAAATTCAATAAATTCTAGATTCAAAATTGTAATACCGCATCGAATAGATACACAATTTTTAAAATCTAAATTTTATGCAATATCTTTTACAACAAAGATTTTACTTTAAAAATCGGTAAAAAAAAAATAAATTCTCTTAAAAAAATAGCAAATATTTTCAAAAGTGGAAAACTTAAATTTCAGTTTATCACTATTTTGAGATCTTTTTAAAGCATTACCAAATATTAAGTATCTAAAGATTGTAAAAACCATAATTTAATTAAAACTTCAAGGTACACTACTAAAGATAATACATCAAGGATTCAATTGAAAAAAGTATCTTGCATAATTTATTTGAAAATTCTTAAATTCAAATTCAAGTATTGTTTTCATTTTCGTATTCTTTAGTTTTAAAAAGCAATTTTGAAAATAATAAAATCGAAAGCTAACAATTTTTTAATTACTTGTAATTTAGTATGTGAGAAAAGAAAAAGTTCGAAATTAGGAAATTGATAGAATGCCGCGATTTGGAAATATTTAAGCATATAGAATTTTTGTGTTTTTAAACGAATAGTCAAATTCGAAAATGCACAAGAAAGCATATTATAATTATTTGAAGATAAGATAATACTGATACAGAAATGTGGGTGCAAATGAAAATTAAATCAGGAAAAAGTAAGAACACCCCAACCGATTCGAAAAATCAAGTGTAAGCGGCAAAGTGGTGAGCAATATTTGTTAAATACTTCAATTACAATAATTGTATACAAAATTTACATACTGGAAATCAGAACTAAAAAATAAAGCAAACAAAAAGAGACTCAAAAAATTAATCGAATTTTCCAAAAAAATATACAAAATTTTAGCTAGAAAAACTAAAAATTATTTTAGAGATTAAAAAAACTTTGAATAAATTAGTATCAATTGTTTTTTGAGTAGTTTCCCTTTGCTTCTGAAAAAACGAGGCAAAAAAGTAAGAATGAAAGCTTTGACAAACATCAGAGAGAAAAAGAAAAGAGTGAAATGGTTTTGGTCAACGGTTTATTGTTCCAAAAGTAAAATTAATTTTGAGTTAAAAGTCTATAAAAAAATTTAAGAAGACGTCAAGTCTTTCTAAATTTCTAAATAAAATTCTAATTGTGATTAGATTTTACTGCTTGCAATTACAATTGTAAATAAATCTTTTTTTTTAAATTTTAATTTAAAACTAATCGTTTGCCAAATATACAAAAGGAAAAATAAATAAAATTGCATAATGACCAATTTTTCTATACTCAATTTCAACAATTTTCAACAAGCCGACAAGACTGCATAGCATAAAATTGAAAGCCGAATTTGTTTGTTTGTTGAAAATAGTCGAATTGCATAGTATTTTTCATTGTGATCGGAGGAAGGCCAAGTGCAGTACCTTGGGATCGAAAAAAGTTTTAAGTTTATATATTTATAATACATTTCTATATTTATACAATAAAATTATATATATATCGATGTTAGAAAATGAATCACTATTACTTAAATAGTTTTTACGCTTTTTAATTACCCTGCATTTGAGCTATGAATTTGGCAACTTCGAATTGCATTTTTTTAGAATCTTTTTCAAATAAAGACATTAGATTAGATTGCATAGAATGCAGATTGTTTTTTAACAATTTTACGATCATTTGAAAATCATCGAATAATTTATAAATTGTTTAGGTAATAAAATAAAATCTATAAAATAGTCAACAAAAAGAAAATCTTTGAAATAAATTTTCGATTTTTCGATTCTATATCAAACCTCTTTTTTTTTTATTGATGAATTTCGTATAGGAAATTTATTATCTAATCTACAAAAAAAAAGAATATGCTGAAAAATCACAATCATTAAAAATTTTACAAAAATTAATATCGAAAAAGTAAGCAAAAAAAAAAAAAGCTTAAAAAATTTAAGAATTTTGAAAAATAATGTGGGAACAGAAAACGGAAAAGGAAATTAAAATTTTTTAGCTTCAAGTTTGTAACTTTTAGCCTAGAATTAGAATTAGAAATATTCAAACGACTGTTGCTATAAAAATTAAATAAAATAGAAAACTAAATGGCTACAAAAAAGAAAAGCACTAATTTATGTTAGAACTTATTAGTTTCGAAATTTTCGAGAGGACTCTTGTCGCTGAAAAAAAAGAGAAAATTGAAACTTTAAAAATATATAAAATAGACGAAAAAAGTCTACAAATCAACTCTGAAACTAAATTTAAATGATTTTTATTGTAATAAAATCAACTGCGAATTCTTTTGATTATTTTAATTAGTCGAAAAACTTTCCAATTCAACACTTTTTTCTTTTTTTAAATCTATTTTCAATTTTATTCGGTTTGACCCCAATTAATTAAACAAAATCTAATGAGTTTGAAAGAACTATCTAATTGGATGGAGGTAAAATGACAATCGCTAAAACAGACTAACGTAATATTAGTTTATGTTATTTTTTTTTTTATGACTAATAAGAATATGACTACACAATATAATTATATATACTGAATAGTAAAAGAGAGAGAGAGAGAGTTGAAGAACAAAAAATTTGCATACCAGCGGACGGCTAATACAAAGAAATTAAGTATATTTAAGAAAAGTTATAAAATATACACACATATATACGTCCTTTGATGATTGAATTGTACTGAGTATATTTAGAGCCAATAATTTTCTATCATCTATATTATCATTTAGTAACTAGACATTATTCCACAAAAAATATTAATACGTTTTTAATGATGAAATTGATGAAAGCTAAAAGTGTTGTACCGTATCTTTAATAATTATCTTGCTTTTTCATGATGCAATCACATTACATATATCCATTCTCTTGTTTGAGATTAAGTAAATATATCTTGAATCAAAGATAATTTTCGATACATAAAAAATTGTCATTTTATTCAATGTATACTACGGCGATAAACAGATAAATGTGATCAAATTGTGGAATGGTGTTCTTTGTTAATAATAATTTTTTTTTCCTTTCAGAGTTGCTCCTGGTTTAGATGATAATGAAGAAGATAAAAAACTATAGAAAGAGATAATGAAAATCATGATAATAGCTATGTTCAGGATGATGTGGGCTTTTTTCTTTGAAAACGACGTTTTTTTCACATAAAATCCATGGATGCTCCTAATTTTTTTTTGTCTCTTTCAATCTCTTTTTAAATTTGCTGGTCAGTCATAACTACTTACGATACTTGGCTTCTCTCTTTCTCTCTCTTTTTGTGCTATCTATTTTTTGATATTAAGAAATAATTTTTTTTTTGACTATTAGCTAATGAAAGTTGCCTACTAGACGATGGTGAGTTATATCTAATTAATTTACTTTATTTACGCTCTAATTTTTTTAAGTCAATAAAATTTTGTTGGCCGTTTACCAATTTGCTGGTATAATGGTCATATTTGATAGTGAATGTTGAGATTGTTGCTGAGTGGCAGCTGCTTGTTGTTTACTATACTCTTTAAGTAAATAATCAGTTATTTTACCTTCAAATTTTGTGGTCACAGTATTGTTTTTGTCATTATTGACCTCAGATGTTGTGTAATTTGAAGAAAAAGTTGTTGGACTAGAGGATGTTTGTTGAATTTCACACTCTGCACCTTCAGTTAATGAATTTGTTAAGTTACGCAATAAATTATTTGTTTGATTGCCTGTTGCTACAGCAGCAAGTGCAACTGCTATGTTTACACAACTCTTATTATCCATTAGACTTTCATCTTCAAGTTTGATCATTTTATTATTACTTTTCTCATTATTTTGCTCTTGAACTTGCATTTGACGCTTTTTACTCCTTCGTTTCCCATTTTCAGTATTTTTGTTGCTTAAATCTAAGCCGATATCATTTTTATTTTCATTACTATCTTGTTGCGCATTTTGATTGATTATTGCTTTGTTTGCACTATTTGTAGAATTAGTTGATATAATTGAATTACTATCTGTTGTGTCTTTGCTGTCTTTTAGACATGCGGATTCATAATGTTTATTAAGATAGCTCTTCAATGCAAAACTTTTATTACATCTTTCGCACTTAAAATGTTTTTCAGCACTATGTGTTTGCATATGGGCACGAAGGTTTGAACGATCAGCAAATGCTTTACCGCAATGCCCACATCCAAATGGCTTTTCACCACTGTGCGATCGCATATGGCCTTGTAATAGCCATGGTCTGGAAAATGCTTTGTTACAAACATCACATTTATGATTTAGCTTGTGAGTTAAGAGATGCATGGCCAGAGCCGGCATGCTAACATAAACCTTATCGCATGTTGTACATTTTTTTGCTAATTGCGAATCTGGACTACGGTGTGTTTGCTTATGTCTGCTCAAATTGGAAGATGTTGCATAATGTTTGCCACATTCAGAACAAGTATATCGTTGCTGATCTCTTTGTGCTAAATCATTAATCGTTCCATTCATCTTGGACGATTCTCCATTAGCTAATGCATTCTGACTACGTCGTCTAGATCTGCCATCGCTAATGAAAAATGTGTCATATGTATAACTAATTGTTGGTTTGCTTGGGACCAACTTAATTTTCTCTTTGCGATTGTTTTCTGATATATCATAATTTTTATCTTCAACTGATGGTTTTTCATTTGATGTATTTGTTGTAGTTGATGTGTTAACAAGTGATTTGATTACTGTTGTTTGATTGTCAGTTGGTTTATCTTGATTTGTTAAATGTTCTACACTGAATTTACTACTATTTGTAAGACGCTTTTTAGGTGGAGGCTGCAAAATAATTCTACATGAATTATTATTTTGATGATTATTTGCTTGAGGATGATTATCTAGGTTACTATTGAAAGAAGAAGTTGAGAGACTTTGTGATTGACTTTGATTTTGTAAACTTGAGATTATTTTGGCGGCCGTGCTAAGACTATGCAACGAATCCATGGGATCATTTATAGAACTGCTTGGCAATGATGCATAGTAATCTACAGCGCTTTGTTTTTCGGCTACTGCATTTGCAGCCGCTTGTAAAACGGCCAATGAATTTAGACTATTAACAGGATTTGAAGATGCATGTTTAAATGCGGACAAAGCACCGACAGATAAAAACGCACTTGAATTTGATAAGGTAGAGGCAGGTAGAAAAGAAGTTGATGAAGTTGATGAAGTTGATGCAGAACTTGTGCTTAAGTCATATGGTTGCTGTTGTATTGGATATAGATCACCTGTTAAAGGACACTTTAAAGGTTGTTTACCATCGTTTTCTTTATCGCTACATACTGAAGATGGTTCAGAATTGATCGGACCTGTGAGTTTTTGAAGTGAATCAGCAAGAAAGGTTAGTTTTTATGAAAAATACTAATTTTTAATTTTCATTTGATCATATGCAAAGATAATCAAAAAAAAATTACAATTTATCTTTTTTCGTTTGAAAAATTTCAAATAGCCTTTTAAAAAAATGAAAATATTCTTTGAAAATAGTATAGAAAGCCTAATCAGCTTAATGCGATAAATTTTCAAAATTTCTGCAAAGTCAATAACAATAAAAACAAATTAGCAAATAATTTTTTTTCTGTTAGAATTTCCATTTTTTTTTAAATTTAAAAATTACCAATCCTATATAGGGTAGAAAAATTAAATTCAAGTTTGTTTGAGAAATGTTTGAAAATAATAATTCACAAATATAGGACATTATATTAATTAAACAACAGCATTAAATAGAAGTGAGACTAATGTTCATTTAGTATTTATTTTTAATAGCCTAAGTTAATTGAGAATGTAATTTTTCACAATATCTCGGTCCGAAAATTGACTTGTTCATTATGAACCAATAAGTAAAATTTTTATGGCTCAATATTTATTGAATATTATACAATACTTAATATATAGCTGTACGAAAAATATTTGAAAATTATTGCTCTCAGAAATATCCAATATATTTTATATTATTAATTTCAATAAAAATTGTCTGTAAAATTTTTGGTAGAAGTAAAATCTATTTGTTTTTTCTATATGTACTTTACAATACTTTTTTTTATCAATTTAGTATTGATTGGCTTGATTAATTAAATCATATTCCTCTATTTTATTAAAAAATAAAATTCACGAGCAAAAAATAATAACACAATTAGTTGTTTTGTGCATACCAGACCTTTGATAATTTTTTTTTTTGATACTTACTTGCTAGAAAAATGTTGGTATGTATATTTATTACTGTCACCTGCCCGCCTAACAACGGTAATGTAGACGTTCACTATATCAAGCTTATGATTTCTAGTGATAAAGACATGTTGCTAGGTTAAATGTGGTGCATACATAGATTGCCTATAGCAAATTTTTTAAAAAGCCAAAAAATTGGTTCATTTTTTTTTGTTAATGTGTGTCCTATACATTTTGAATGTTTTTAGCAAACAAAAACCTGTTTTTTTTTCTAATAGATATGTTATTTTTAACTATTAATGACGAGTTGCACAAAAAACGATTTAGTAACATTGATTTTAGTTTGCGATTTGTTCTATCTAAAAATGACTGATTCATCTTATTTTAATTATGCCCCTATATAGAAACATAAATAGAAACACTTGCGGCCATTTTATTGCAAATTTTATGATTATGTGCGGCATAATTAATTGCGTAGCGAGCGCAATGATTGCCACGTGTAGGCTGCACAAAATTTATGGCTGTTAATATACTAAATTTTATAACTTAACTTCATTTATTAAAAAACAGGAAGTATCTTTTTAAAAAAAGAAATTTCGTGGCTAAATAATAATCGTCTCATTTTTATTGCTAAAATGATATTTGATACTCTTTGGTTTGAAATAACCAATATGATTGACATCATTATTAAAAAAGTATCATTTAAAGATAACAAAACGTTAAACTTACTTAATTGAGGTAAGATACCTGTATAATTACATAGAACTTCATCAAATAAGGGTGCTGTCGCTTCAGTATTAGTCCATTTCTTTTGATAATTTATTTGCGGTTTTATTTTTTTGACTAGAAATGCACGAGGCATGATTATTAAGAATAAATTTTTGTATAATTATCCAAAATAATTGCTGTATAATATAGGTGAAGAGAAGACTGAAAAAACAAATTAATTTATTCATTAAATTTTTTGTTAGTCAATTAAATTATATAACAGTAAATTATACATTTCTGAATTATTTAGTTATAAAGAAAATTGATTGAGATTAAAAATTTCTGTGTTCTTTGATACATAAATAAAATAAATAATATTTATCTCTAAATGTCAAAAACAACTGTTGCCCATTTTTTGATAAAAATGTGATTTTGTTATTTGCTTTCTAAAATTTACTACTTATGAATATGAATAATTAATTACTTGTGCGATCGAATGTAAATATTGTATTATTTTAATTTATATAATTGCACAAACTATATTTTCTAACCACCATTATATATTATACAAATAAAAATTAATTTTTATTAATATAATTTAAATTAGATTGTAAATTAAATTCTATTTAAAATTTCACTTAAGAAAAATTTTTTTAGTTTCTAAGAAATAAAGAAAAAAAACTTAAATTACCTTTGCACATGAATTTTCAGCAGAAAAACAGCTGATAAAAATATGACTAGCAAATAGCAAATTAGTTATCCATTTGAAAGAGTTTGAAATATTCCAAGTCAATTATTAGCACCTCTGACTTGCATAGATAGAAAGTAGATATTTTTACATAATTTTACAAATAATACTAGAAATACAACTTTGCATAAAAAAATTTCATTTTTTTTTTAAGAATTTGATTGCCGATTTGAGAAAATTAGATAACCTTTATATAAATTTGAAAAACAAACGAAAAAATAACTTTTTTGCATTAATTTCGTTGAATTATTGCTTATTGAGATTGCCTATGTCATTTAGGATTTTAACCCTGATTATAAATATAATTACACTGATCCATCTTTATGTTGATTGCTTTTCACATTTAATAAAAAAAAGTTCGAAATAAAGTGTTTCAAATAAAATAGACGCATTCTTTAACATTTCAAAATGTACACTAAACTAGTTGTTATTTTACATAGAGACAAATAGTTCGAACCTTGGCATTGATCAAGGAAACGCAAGCGCAAATATTTTTATTTAAAATTAGACTAGAGAGACGAACTGCACTTTGTTGCAAATGCTCAACAATTTTGTACGCGAAATAACTATTTCAAGCGATCATTAGTCGACTCAGCTGAACATGCGCTTCGCACAATTTATTGAATGGATTTGGTATATACTAAAAAATTGTTTGAAATGTGTGCTCAAATTAATTCTAATTCGATCACTATTCTCTGTAGAACATTTGTGCTATTAAGAACAATATTTGTTAGTGCGTTCGTAAACGAGCAACACCCTCATTTGAATCAATATGTTTAACCATTTAATACAAAAATAGAATAGTATTTGATAGAGAAGGAAATTATCTTCCCTGTTCTTAATACATAATATTATATATGTGATCTAATAAAAGATAAAGAGCAGGTATAGATCGAAAGAAAAAGACAATGTTTAAGTCTTTTTTCATTCGTTATCGAAAATATTAATCTGTTTTCTTTGGGCTGTTGATAGTACGTAGTAAGAAACAGGCAATAAACTGCGCAACTCAATCAATTTAGCTGAACGCCCTGTAGATGCACTACATTCACTGTATGAAATAATAACAAATTAGACTCACAAGATTTACAAATACACATTATAGATTCTATATGGTATCATTGTCATTTTCATCATTGATGACCATTTTTTTCAATGAGAATTAAAATTCAAGAGAACGAAAATACATTTTTCAATAATTTTTAAATGTTTCTTTTATCTTTCTTTTTTATTTCAATTTTTTATTTATTTGGTGTGAGAAAAGTTTTATTAATTTGGTCTTCTCATTTTAGTGTTGAATTCGCTATTTAGATTTATCAAATTTCAAGCATCATTTAACAAACAAAAAATTTTTAGGCTTTAAAATTAATTTATACAAAAATGCAAGAATAAAAAAAAAAACAAAAAAAAATTTATAAGAATATTTGTATCGCTACTATCATTAGCGATTATACATCAAATTTAAAGATTTCAAATAATAATAAATTAAGCTTTTCAATGAGTATTTTCTTAATAATAAGACCATTTAGAAATTTAAATCGACTTATAAATTTGTAACAATTAAGAATTATGAAAAAACTATTATCATCATGATAAGACTCATAAAATAAAAATTTACTTTTACTAGTTCACATAGCCTTTCAAGCTCGTCAACAAGAATGTTGATGAAAATTTACAGTTCTTTCTAATAAAAATCTCAAGATTACGTCATATCTAGTATCACTTTTTTGCGAGAAAATACGCATCGGATCATTATGTAAGAAATCATCAGCAAATACCAAAGTTTATCTAAAATTTTCCAAAAATTCTAGGCTATGAAAAAATCGAATTTCGATTCTTTGTTTTGCATAATGAAGCATTCACTTAATTATTCATATTATTCAAATATGAAATCTCTCAAACAAATATATACAAAACCTATTTTTACAACAAGTTGCTTATTTGGGAATTCGATCATAAAATTTAGATCATCAATTTAGTAACAATAGAAATTATAAATTTAATTGCACTATAATGTATTTTTTACAATATATAATTACATTAATTAAATTTATATTCATTATTATTCAAAATTTGAGTTGCAACATCAATTAAAATCTTTGCCAGTCAAATTTAGTAAACATTGAACTTTCGTAGAAAAACATGGTAGATAATTTTTTTGAAATAAAAATTTAAGAAAAAAAAACTAAGATTTAATTTGATATCTAGTCGTTAAATGCATTACTTTAATATCTAACATCAATTTCATTTGTTTTAAAGATTGCAAAGAGAAGTAATATTAAATTTTATTTCTTCTGCTACAGAAAATCTAACTTTTAATTAATTGAACAAGCAGGTTCAGCCATCACAACTGGATAATAAACTGCTATTTGATAGTTTCTGATAGACTAATTTGCAAGCATACTATTCGAGCTTACAGGTCGAAGATAAACAATGTCAATTAGAAAAAAAGTAGAACGTTTTTTAGTTAATTTTTGTGTTCGTTACATAATATTACAAAGAATAAATTGGCAACACTTTTTGCATTTCCCTATTGGTATCTGCAACTTTTGAGTAACCTAATAAAGTATGCTTTAAATACCTCAAGAGATTTACAAAATTCGATAGTGTCAAAAATTTGCTCTTCCTTCTTTCGATTGACTTAGAAAATTTTTTCTTGCAAACAAGAGACTTGTTGGTTAAGGCAAGCTGATTCGATACTAGAATTCGTTTATATTTTTAGTGCGTGCATGGAAGTAAGTAAACGATGCATAAGAATGGCTTGAAAAGTTTTATCGTGAATATACATCTTTTTGGAGAACATAAATCGAATTTGTTTCAAATATATTAAACGAAAAAAATATTCTTACAAATATTCTCAATAATAATTGAGTAGGAAATATCAAACACAAAGCGCCTATATTGTTTGATTTAATGCATTGCAATCTAATATTGACTACAACATTTACAAAAAGATCTATTAGACACCATCAAATGCTAATGATGCGACCTATCTTCGCTGCACACAATTAACCTCAGTATAACTATAAAGTATTTTTACCTTTCAATAATTTTTCAAATTGTTTCAGTTTGGCTCGAACCTAATTTATTTAAATATAACGCAATGTGTGCCTAATAGCTCCGATTTGTAATATGTTCCTTCGTCTGAGGTACACAACTAGATAAACAATTACTTTTAATAAGCAGCTGTACTTCATGCACACGCAATAGGCAATGGGCGTTTGAGAAGAAGACGAATTCCGAATTGTTGTTTTAATTTTAAAAATAAGTAATGATTTTCGAAGGCAAACGATATTATCGCTGTGAAAAAAAAAATTAATATTGAAAGAGTAGATTTGTTTAGAACGAGCATAAGACAAAATGATTCAACACTATTCAATATTATCCAAATTAATGTTCGACACTACATTTTGCATAGTTTTTCAATATATTTACTAAAAATCTTCTGTCCACCCAACATGTATGGTGTGCAGCAAACACATACAAAAAAAAAAAACCGGTTGGTGTGTGTGCTCATTTATTATTAATAATGGAGCTGATGCGTGCGACAATAAGCAACAGCCAAATCACGGTCGAATATCCGGACAACCGCCTCTTTGCTTGTTGCCATTATCTTTACTTCTTGTCTTAATGAGTATAAAATGGTTGTGCGTACCACCCTTTGATTTTAAATGAAATTCCACGTCAACTAAATTGTCTTTCAGAATAGATCATAATCTACAGCAATTTGAATAATGGTTCAAAATAATTTCTGTTTATTTGTCCGTAATCTATTAATGAAAAATATTTTGTGACTTGTATACGCTTTTATTTCACGAATAAGCATCAAAGTAATATGCCTTTTTTATTTTAACTAACACTTCTCGACTTATCTTGAACATAGATTAATTTCAATGTTATATTTGTCGTGAATTATATAAAATTTGGTGAAAATAACTAAACAATCTTCATTAACATATAAAATAATTCATAATTATTTTTTTTTTTAAAAATTCCTCTCATATTTGAATTTTCAAAATTTTATTTTTTTTTGTTTTTGTATAAACCTATGAATCATGCAATTCATGAGATTTTGAGCATTATTATATAAATATTATGCATTTCCGGATTCCAATATCGTACACCGTCTTCTTCTGAAATTTTTGTGATAACTCTTTTTAAGAATGCCTTGCAAACTTTGATTAGCAAGTAAAATTGGTGGCATTATTAAATTTGATAGTGTTTTATAAAAAATTTTTATTATATGGAAAGAATTACCGAAATTTCATAATTCAGGAAAATTTTCATCATTTATTAATCACTAAGAATCGAATAAAATTTTTTGAAATTTATTTGTTAACAATTCAACTTTTAATCCTCTTGAGATCGGGCTCAAATTTTGTCACAAAAAAATGGTCTATTTGGATTAAAATCGAAATTAAAAACTAATACAGTTGAAAATCTAATAAAAATCAAATTATTGTTTCAGCGACGTATAAATAGATAATCTTGCATGATTTATTAATACGGTTTTATAATGATTAAATTAATTTGACTAATTATAGACAAATGAATTAATGTTTTGAAATGATGATATGTAGTTCATGGTTTAGTAAAATTTTCAATTTAATTTTTTTTTGATAAACAAAAAACTACAAGTTGAATGTGAAACTAAAGGAATATTTATTTTTGATGAAATAGCAACGTCTTAATTTTTTATCAACAGGTGAATTGATGTGTAAATTAGCAAAAATATTTTTTTTAATATTTTCTGAAAAGATTTTTCCATTAAAGTTCATATAAATTAATCTTCAAATGTAGTTCATTCATTATTTTTTCAATAAAATTTTTTGCTTTAGACTTGTTTAAAAATTTAGAAAAAAAAAAATTTTATATTTCATGAAATGAATTCAAAACTTATAGAAAAAAAATTTAAATAAAGTTTCACCACAGATCGATTAAGACTTTATAGAAATAGAATGAAAAATCAAATTATCTATATTCGTTGATTTATATTGCAGTTGTGTTAATTATTTTTTTTTTTTTATAAAAAAAGAATGAATAGATCAGAAAAATAAAATAGAGCTAATAAAACATAGCCGATTATGGGGATAGAGTGACAGAAAGTTGACTTAAAATTTTTAACTTTATATATATTGAAATTGGTAGCAAGTTAAAAAATTTTAAAAATGTAACAAATATTGTGCGCCCCCTGTAAAATTTTAAATCATACCTGTGTTAATTTTTTATTCTGGTTCAGTCATCGTTGTAAGTAGTCAAATAAAAAAAGTTCAATCAGATTTCCGATTTAAAACTTAAAAGTTTTTTGTGTAAGAAATAAGGTCAACGAAATGAAATCTAATTTTGTATTTTAAAAATTCTTTTTGGTAATATTCAATAATCACAGTGTTTGCAATCTGAGCACATGATTGAATATTGAAATGCAAACCTTGTTTTGTAATGAGAATATTTCCAAAGGAATGAAAATAATTCAAAAAAAATTCTAGCAAGTAAATCTAACAGAAGCGTCAGAATAAACTTATGCATAGAGACAACTAGGCTGATAAGCAAGAATCGTAAGGAAGTAGCTCTTTTAAAATAAAACTCAAAAAAAAAATTATACATTTTTAGCATTCAAAATCAGTAAAATAAAAATGGACCAACTAATCAACAAATACTGACCACTGTGATCTACTTCCTTTTTTATTTTATTTTTTGCACGTTTTACATTACATTTCGTTTGAAATTATTACTCATTCTCTGTACAGCATTTTCAAGAATTTTTTTTCTCTATTTCATTTTGTACTTATTTAGTTATGACTACGTTAGAAAATTTTAAATTTTCAATAAATTCTCTAGAACTAAATTATTTTTTTGTATATTGTTGATTTTTTCAATATATTCAATTCAAATACGATTTCAAATGTTCAAACTTCAAATCGATAATCTGTCTGTAATTTTCCGTAAAGACGTGTCGTTTTGTTATAAAATATTCAATATATTTTACTATTGTATTAATCTAAATCTTAAAGCACTTTCTAAAATTTATAAAACTGCACCTTGTATGAAACTTATATTATAAATATTTGTTTTAAAAAATTAAAAAATTATTGTAAACTCCAAAGATAATTTAGGTAATCTGGATTTATTAAATGCATTTTTATTTTTTATCTGTTTTTAAAAATCAGATAAAATGACTTTTTTAATTTTCTCACCCATTTAATTAGGATTATTTATATTATGAAAAATTTTTAAGTGATAAGGTAGAAAATTTTGAAATGAGCTTTTATTCGAGCAAACTTTCATTTAGATGAAATTTTTTTTTTTTCAACAAGCCATGCAAGTGTTGTTCATTGCATTCTATTGAAATTTCTATCTTTTTTTTCTGTTTTAATAAGTTATAGAATATTACTGATAATCTATTAAAATTTTCAATCTAACTTATTTTGATTATGGAAATGCAAGAGTTCAATAAAATTTTGATGCTAGAATCTGTATATTCAAAATTAAATTTAATAACTCCCTTTCGCTTTTTTTGTTCAAATATCAAATGTACATACAAAAATCTGATATTCAGCATATATATTTTACGAAAATGTATATCACAATGTATAATTTGACTTACTTTTGTAATTCTAATATGCGACTTATGTACAAAATTTGGCGATTCATTCTAATATTACCAAATATTTTTTATTTTTTACATGAATTTAAACGCAGTATATTATTTAAAATGATGTTAGGCTTAAAAGATGCATATTTATTTTTGAGATCATTTTTCGAATATTGATTTAGCGATAAGATTTGAAATGTTTCATAACTTCAAACTACTTTTGAATTATATTTTCGAGGAAAGTATAAACTTAAGCAATACTTCATCGACATTTTTATTTCTTTATTCCAAATTCTCCTTTAACCTCTTTTTTATTGTATGCTTTATTAGATATCATTTTCATATATACTTGCATGCCAAGTTTTCTAATCGCAGAAAAATTTCATAAGACAGTTTTGCAAGTAGATCATTCATAGTTTGTGATATATTGGGGTCTACTTCAGTTGCAGATATTTTGTTAGTTTCTCAAAATTTAAGAGTCTAATAGGTTCTATGTAACGAGAACTTCATAGAACATTTGGGACATTCAAAGTAAAAAACTTATTAATTTTATTAATTTTATATTTGAAATATATCCCGCCCGAAGAATATTTCATAATTTCTTAATAAAGAAATAGAGAATTCAAATTCATACTTAATCTACTTTTATTTTTATAAAAACTTTCAGATCCGTTTTAATATGTTTCGGCGCGAAAAAACTTTAACACTCATTTATATATATATTAAATTATATAAATATTTCAAACGGCTAAGTAGTTTAAGTCGACCGAATTCTTAATCTAACAAATATTCTTCTGCATGTAAATTATCTATTGACTAATATTATTAGTTCAGAGTCTATAATCTAATAAACCTTCAAAAAGAAAAAACGAGAATGCGATAATCCTACGTCTCTAGTAGTTTATCTCATTGAGAGTTTATTACAATCAGCATACCAGAAAAATTTTCATCCTACACATGCCAAAATAAAGTACTATTTATAAATGAATTGTTTGCACTAATTTATATACTTCACTTACCATTTTTATCAGTACTTAGCTTACTTTATAATTTAGAAAATATAAATTATGACTTACCAAATTTACACCAAGTGAACTCACCGAACTGATTTAACAGAGAAAAATCAAAGTAGCCAAGAATAAAATTAAACGAAACTTGAAATACTTGAACGAACTGTTTGTTAAGAAATAGGCAGTTTTTTTTTGAATTATCGCCGTCATTTTGGTGATTTCGCAATTAAAAAACCTCCCTTTTTGCACATTCATAAATAACATTGAAAAACTTGCTTGATAATCGGAGTTTGTTTCGTATCGAAAATTTTTTGACTTAGTCTACTTATAATCATATTATTTGTATATATAAAATACAATCAAGAAATTGATTTAAATATGCAAGCAATCATCTTCATATTTGCGAATTTCGCTGACCATTCTTCGAGTTTAAAAAATGTGTCTGAACAATCACTATAGCTTCTAGTCTTTTTGCCCTTAATTCTATTATTTTATAGTCTGTCATACATCCTTATCAATAATCGCTTTTTCAAAAATAAAAGAATTCAGGAAAGCGAACGTAAAAAAATTGTAATCGATTTTCGACTTAAAAAGGCATTTCTTGATTTACGAAGATTGATTTCGATAAGAAACATATGAGTTCACTTCTTTTACTTATCCATGTATACAATGCAAAACAGTCCGAATGTATTTCTCTGCGTCTTTGCTTTTTTAATTTAACTTTAGAAAAAAATTGGGAGGCACAACAACTGTAGATTTCTTAAACAATGTGTTTGCTGAAACTCTCTTTAAGAATTAACGAGCAATTTTATATTATATTTATATATATGGAAATACGTATTTTATGTGCAAACGATTATCAACTTTATTTTTATATATCACAATAATACGGAATGCACAAATATGTGTTCTTTAAAATTTATTAAATAGTTTTTTTAGAGAATGGTCTTTTTGTTGTTTAGTCTAGTGAAAATTGATGTATTAAAAACATAACACTGTGCAACAAACAGATCGTAATTAAAATGTATGGCAATATCTTAGAAATTTTTGCAAAGATGTACACTAGCGATACTTCATTCGAATTTTGCTACTTAATAGAACAATTACTAAGTCATCTACTTTTTTCTTTTATTGATTCGATCGTTTTCAGCGCAACAATGCTTTCTTAATTCTTTCAAAACACTTTTAGTTTATCGAATATTGATTCGAAATAGACAATGAAGTAAATTACAAAATTTAAGCCAATCCTAGAAATTTATTTCTACCAATTTTCTACCACTTATTTACTATTTGATAGTATACATTCTTTTTTGTGTTTGTGTCTATCTAGAATATTAATTAATATTGTTGTTTATGTTTGAACGATGATCAGAATGACCGAAATTTTATCCATAAAAAAGGCTAAGCGTTTGTGTGCACTTTTTTTCAATATATAATTCTTTTTTTTCTCAATCATTGTAATCTAGAAAAAAAATTTAGAAGACATGGTGTCTTTTTCTTTGAATATACATCTAATCATATAAAAAAACAAGCTCTTTGCTTATCAGCATTTATAATTCATTGCATTTGTATGCAAAAGAAGCAAAAAAAAAAGAAAACTAATTTACACGTACTTAATGCTTATACACTGTTAAATAGTGCCTAATTAAAATTAACTAAAATGCAGAAAAAAAACGAACGGCTAGTCTCAGAGCAAACAGGCATTCTTAAGAAAATATATTCTAGCGATTATAATTTTCGTCAAGTCGATTTAACATATTTTGGATTTTAATGCGGACAATCGTCAAGCAGTGTTTACTTTTGTGTGATTTATTTCATTTGATAATTAACATTTGGACACTTGCATTTAACACATTTAGACAATGTTGCGCTTTGCTCAGACAAAATAACTCATATAAAACTAATTGCCATTCTCAGTCTGACTTGCAAAATTGTCCTATAGTTAGACAAGTACTTATTTGTTATATATAGTTTCGTATCAATATAATAAATATATTTCACCTTCACCATATGACTTACATTTTTTGTTTTGCACAAAATTATTTTTTTTTACAGGGCGCAATACAGTTTAGAGATTGCGTTTAAAAATTCATATATTAAATTTTTTGATTTGTGATTGTTCATTGAAAGAATTTAAAATCAAAAAGAGGTAAGTCATGCTGTAGATACACGATTTTCATTTATTACGTATTTTAACTTCAAATAAAATTATATTATTATATCATCCCTTGCGTCATAATTATTATGTATTACCTAAAATTGCTTTCTCGAGTAAAAAAATAAATAGATTTATTCATTCATAAATGAGTGAGACACAGAAATTTCTTTTCATAATTATCAAATCGAATTCTGAATTTTAAGCATTCTATAATGATCCTTGTAATTGTCAAACGCGCGAGTTTGTGAATTAATTTTAAAGAATATAATATTAGTTAGAATTTTTTTTAAGTTTGTATTTTAAACAGCAAAAAATTATTTCATTGTTTTAGAATTGGATTTTTTTTTCAATGAAAATTGAAATCTATAGGATATTAAAAATTTTTAAATTTTCAGTTTAGATATAAAAGGACTCAATCGGTTCAATAATGCAATTTTAAATTAAATGTGTGATGCGTGTGTAAAACAAATAAAGTGACTTTTTTACAGTTAAAAAATATTAAAATTTTTATTTTTTCTCAAAATTTATTTAAATGATGACTTAAAAAATTGTAATTATAAACTATGAGAATTTGAGTACGATCTTGTCGTTTTTTTTGCTTTTAATTAAAGCAAAATTTCAAAAACAAAAATCTTAGTGAGCCAATTTTCTTTACATTTATTGATTCTAAATATGACAAGTAGATATATAATTTATTTAAATTTTCATTTGAATGTGAAGAATTCTAATTATTTATGAATTTATCAAGTTTTTTTCAAAAGTGTATTCACTTGTAAATCATTAGATTTTAATTACATAAGTCTGGATAATTTAATGTATTTTAATCAATTAATTCCTTTGCACAAAATTATTTACTTTTATATTAAATACTTTGAAGAAAGTGAATCGTTTTTTAAAATGAATTGCAAAATTCCGTTGCAAAAAATTCGAATCTCTCATAATTTTATTAATATATTTCAATGATAAAGGTATAAATAAAAATAATCATTTGCTCTTCAAGTAAACTACTAAAAAAATTTTCGGCGATATTTATTTTTGAAAATATTTAAAATTTTTTAAATTTTTCAAAAAAAAAATCACGTGAAAAAATATAAATAACTTATTTAATAATTAGTGATATTTAAAATCTATGATAATTTGATATTCACTTTTCATTTTGACAACAAAAATTTGGAGATTTTTACCTGAAATTAAAATATTTTGACTTTAGATCAGTTTAAAAAAAAAATCATTGAGAAATTAATATTTTTAAATTTTAAATGGTGTAAGTCAATTACCAATAATTCATTCTCGTAAACCTATATAAGTTTATACTTATGGAAACAAAGCATAAAATACAAAAAAATGTATGGAAGCAAGTTAAATTTTAAACATATTTATCATTCAAAATATATAGCGAAAGATGAATGTACATTAGTCTAAAAAAAATCGAATTTTTTTAGTTTATGAATAGTAAGAAAAAGAATTCTTTTAACCACAATTAGTATTTCGAACTAACAAAAGAAATAAGGCAAATAAAGTTAATGTTTAACATTCCAATCTTCTAACCAGAAATTAAACTTGGTCAATAATTGACGCGTTTGATTTATTCATTAGCAACCACCCTATTTGTTCGATTATATATAAACTTGTTGGTTGGGCGATTATAAGAGACCAACAAATAGTGAAAAAGTTTTTTTTTTTTCTTCATTGCTTGATTATTGCTAGTAATCTTTTTTTGTCAAGCTTTGTCGGCATATAATTCTGAACACCACAATGAGAATCATTTATCAATTTAAAGGCAAGCTTTTGATAGTTTTTAAAAATTAAAATTGAGGTGAAACAAAGTTGTGTGCATCAAAAATATACAACAATGTGCATTCAATGAATCAATCATTGATGTTTAGCACCACGAACTTATTGTCTGAGATTTGCAGTTTCGAAATCACCTGAGGGTCCACTGCCAATATATTACCAAATAAATATGAATAGTGTGCGCAAACATTGAAAAAACGCCCAAAGACTTTTCAGTCTTTGTAAAAGTGTCACATAATGTGCGTCTAACTAACCAAATAAACTTAATTTAATTAGGCGTTTTATCGAAATTTCTCAGTTTAAAAACAAAAAAGAAAAAATCTTGCGTTTTTTTGCTTGTCTTGATTTAGGTAAAGAACTTGTATGCATATTAAAGCTTTGAGTTGTATGAATATTAAAGATGTCAGTTCAATTTGTAATGTTTAAGAAACGAACTCTATTTGATGTCTCTCGTGCTCTATTTACTCTTTCTTTTTTTTTCCACAACCGTGAAATTTCGAATAAATTGTTCAAAAATAATAATGAAAAGAATAAATGAAAAAATTGTGACATTGGAGCATAAGTGTGTAATGGAGATAGCTAACGATAGTAGATTGAATTAAATGTTTTTAAAAACAAGCGACTAATTTCCTCTTCAAGAAAAATCATTTATTTTTTGCTGAGTTTGCTAGTTGCAATGAAAAAGTGTTAATTCGATTGCTTTGATAACATTATTTGAATAGGTAAATGGAAAATGCGACTCAAAACCATTATTTATAAATTCACACACTGTTTAATGGGTTTAACTGCCATTTCCCAATCGAATTTTCGACATATTTTAGCTTGAAATATATTCAAAACATATAAAATTATATCTAACAAGCGTTCGATTGTCCTTATCTTTTAAATAAATTCATGATTAAAATTTATTCTCAATATATTCTTAATGAAAAAATTTTAAATGATTTTAGTTTTCAATATTCGTTATATATTTGAAATTGGGGAGGACTTAAGTTTTATTGTAATGCTTTCAAAATAAATTTTTTCATCGTCTCTTTTTAGATAAAATTCCTTGATCAATAAAATCAGTTGTCGATTAACATGTCAATCTGTTGAATTTTTATTTGACCTTTTTGACTATCAAATAATCACTAGTATTTTCTATCAGGTACCAGCTGCTTTTGCTCGTTTTTTTAGAAAATTTTCGATTTGATTTACAAGTCAAGTTTGAAAATTTATTGATTAATTCATATATAAATTTTGAAATCAAATTTAAAGATCTTTATTTGTATATTTAGCATTTCTATATATCTTTTTATTTATTATATATGTAATAAGCAGAATATTTACACAATATTTTTAAAAATGCATGCATTATATATATATAAAATAAGATAAT
>BLXL01010036.1:0-59908 GCA_023170135.1 Acarapis woodi | reverse complement strand
CTCTCAAAATAAACTAAAAAATATTTCTTTTACAAATTTACTTTAATAGATAGAAATAGTTTAAAGACAAAAAATTTCAATATAATATGCATTTACTAAGCCCAGATCGATAGAAAAAGAAGGGACTCAAAAAATAGTGTTAAATCAAAATATAAAATATTAGAGATAAGCATAAAGTAATTGGATCAAAATGCCATCTTTCTTTTGTATAAATAAGAAATAAAAGACTATTAGGAGAAAATTTCTCTTATGATTATTCCCTTGTATTCGCATCTCGGTCTTTTTTTGAAATATGCCTGGATTTTTGATTTAATTTACTTGAGTTTAAAAAAATTTTTTCTTACAGATCACTAAAAATTCAATGCAAATCAAAGAAAATTGTGAAACATATCTTAGAACATTTTATTTATTATTATGAACGATCTGATGAATTCCGGCTCATTTCATAATCATTTTTCTTAGGATAGTATGCTTTTAATCATAAATTTCTATAGCTTCCATTTTTTATTCAATACATTTATGATTTAATTCATGAAAATTTATTTCGATCAGAAAATTTTAATTATTACTTTCATTGTTTTTTTTTGAAAAATTTTTTCGTAATTTTGAATTAAAATATTTTTAAAAAATGTAAAAATGCAAATGAATTTTATAATTTTTATCATCAAACAAAAAGCATTATCATTTTATTATTGATTGATAAATTATTGATCAAAAAAGAAAATTGAGGACATCAAATTTGAATTAGTTGAAAATGGATAAGTTTGCAAATTAAATTTTATTCGATTTCAAAAAAGTTCTTTGATTAATTAATAAATTCAAAATTGTAATGTTCATTTTTCAACCTGTTGATTCGATTAGTTAAATTAGTTGAATGTTTTAATGCATTCAAATCAACAGAATTTAGATTAAAAAATTTTGACAAAATTTGTTTTCGCATATGAAATTTCTGTTCTCAAATTGATAAATTGACTATTAATTATAAAAACGGAAATAAATTGATTTCAAATTGCTTATCTATATTTATGTACATAGATAATTTGAAAATTCTAATTTTTTTTGAAATAAAATCTGCGATTCACAGATAAAATATATATATCTAATTGATTTCAAACGATCTGTTGCTCAAATTAGATTTGTTTCCAATTCGGTCTATTTTTCCATCAAACAATTAACTTGATTCGCAATTATTAATTTCTATTGGGTGGAATTTTAATTGACACAAATCGAGGTAATAAAAATCTACTGATCATATTTATGATAAAATTTTTTAGAATTTTTAGACTCAAAGCTACAAATGATGATTCAATAATTTGAATCAAGTACGAATTTATAAATGATTATCCTAGAGTACCTAATTTCCGCTTAAAAATATTTTTCGCGCTTTTTTAAAAAATAGTTTTTGAGTAATTTTGTAAAATTTCAGTTAATTAATCGAATGATTGAAATTTGTTCAGATAATTTTTTATTTATCAAGGCAATCTAATATGTGATTAAAAAATTTTTATTGTCCAAATCAATCAAAGATCTGAAATAAATTTTTTTTTTTTTTTTATAAACTCATTAAAAAGATTATCTAGATGTATAAAAATAATAAGCACATGGCGGGAAATTTAGGCGCTTTTTCTGTTTAGATGAAATTAACATTTTGAAATTTTGACATGATTTTCAATCTAATGTGTTTGATTAAATTATTTAAAAAAATATAAAAAAATTAATCGCTAATTTGAGGTCGACCTACTTATAATTTCTTGCATCTCAAGACAGTTTTAGTAATTTTTAATGAACATATGTTATCTTAGCATTTCTAATAATACTAGTTAAATAAAACTAATTCTATTCAATCAATGTAATATAAATTTTTTTTCTTTTACTTTTCTTTACTTAAAAAGTTAATATTGGCTCAATTTATCATTTCAGATTTGTCATTTGTTCAACATCATCATAATTTACGTTTCATAAAAATTAAATCATACTAAAACTATTAAATTGAATCTATTAATTCAAAAAATTACTGTTTAATTAGCAATAATAATTCATCATCTTTCATATGGTTTTAAGCCATTTACAAATTAACATGTGGATACAATTTGAATACAATCAATTCTTGCTGCCATGTTAAAGAAGCCATAAAGAAAATTTTTTAGTTTTTCATTTATGAATCGGTGATTTTACCCAACTTTTACTTGATGTAGTTAATGCATTAGATTGGATTTAGCATCAATCACTAAACTCGTATTGTAAAATTATTCAGATAAATGTATTTTTTTTAAAAGCTAATTTTTTTTGTTTTTTTTTAAATTTTTTATCAAAAAAAAAATAGTAAAAAAAATTTTTATTAATCCATGAAAGCACATCATAATTTAAAATATAATTAATTAATTTAATATAATAATTTGGATTAAATAATTGATATAATCAAAAATTTGCAATCAATTTGCATTTTGAATAAATTTCATTTTTTTTTGAATTCATTATTAGATTGCTTCATAATTCTCAATATGAGGCTGAAATAGTCTTAAGGGTATTGACAAATGTAATTATCATAACGATATTTTTTTTAATTGCTAATATTTCGAAAATATTTTTTGAAAGCATTAAATTTTTCTGTACTCGAGATTTATATTTTAATTTACGGGATTTATGTTCGAAATGAATAATGCATTTTTTAATACAAATAAATCACCATCAAATTAAATTCGCAATCGATGTTAAATTGATTTGATATTAGATATGCAGCCGATGCATTAATTATACGGTTTCACAAATCAGCCTTTAAGATTGTTGATTAAGTTGATTAATCATTCAATGAATTCTCTCTTAATATTTAAAAATAAGAAACATTTGGTGATATTGTTGAATCAACATTAGATAATAAATGTCATCATTTATAACATTAAATAAAAAAATAATTTATGAGTCATGAATATAAGCTGTAAAAATTGTACATCGTTTGAAAAGAAACTTACGATTCGTATATCCAATGTCATAGATTTTCTTTATATTTTTAGTCTAAAAAATATTGTTTGCAATGTCTAGTTTGTGTGTATATTATTCTATGCTCGAATAGTCAAGTGTGTGATTTCTTATAATTATTACAATTTTGTCTGTATTAAATTTATCAAATTTTTCATCATATGTTACTTGATAAAACTGATGAATTCTTTTACAGGCACTTCAAAACAATGTCTGTGTGGCACATATTATTCACGATCTAAAAAATACATAAAGAAGCATGAATATTTTACTAGATGATATGAAAGAAAATGAATCAGAATTGAATTTGATGCATTTACACTTGTGTATTTAGATATCAAAGTTTAAATTAGCAGTGTGAATCAGTAAAAGAAAAAAAAATGTTATGCTTGACTTATTAATATTAGTAAAAAGATCTAATAAAAGTGAAAATTTTATTTGAGATTAATAATTTGAAATCATAAATGAAAATCACTTTTAGTAAACCTAAGATTCGAATTGATAATAATAGTATATCTTATTAAAAATATTTTAAAAAATAGTGATAAGGCCTAATGTGCTTTATATTATTGTAATCGAAAAGAAACTTTTATAAAAAGATTAATCTTAATGCAGGGATGTAAACTGTAATATAACTGGATAAAATGTATAACAAATTGTAAAAATTAGTTGCAATATTTTCAAATTTGAAAAAAAAATTTGATATTTATATTTTGTTATAATTCAATGTAAAATTTATTACATTATATTAAAAATACAAAGAATATGTATCACATTTTCGATTTTGGATAAATTTTATTAAAAATAGTTGTCAAATAAAAAATTTCAGCCTATGTTTATGAATGGCAAAAGATATAATGTTTCGAAGGGCAATTTTTTCAATAAAATTTTTTACCAACAATGAAAAGAAGAAAATTAAATTTTTAATTTAATGATAAACTATTTTATGAAAAAATAATTTGCCGAAAATTCAATGCATCGATTTACTTGGGCAAGTCAAAAAAAGTATCTAGAATTATCGAGTAATATTTTAATATTTTTATTCTCAAAACACTATTGATTAAGTGATGTTAAGAAATGAATAATATTATTTTATGAATACAAACTAATAAAAATTTTAAAAATAAAATATATTCTAGAGAGTAAGCTTTTAAGAGGCATAAAGATTGAGAACCGTATAATAATGTTTAGAAAACAGCTTTAGAATTTAAAATCTTATTAAAAATCAAGACGACGTCCTCTTATGCAGTGCTATATTAGGTGACTAAAATGGATTGATACAATGAACTGTAAGACGATAAAATTAATTTGCAAAACAAAAATCAAAAATTGTATTAAAAACTTTGAATAATCAAGCACATTTTTCTTTTTTCAAATTTTTTGTATTAATTCTTTGAGCTTCAAAATGATTTAAAATATTAAACTGGCAATAAACAATTAATATTTCAAATTCAGTGAAAATTATGTTATGAATTTAGAATTACTAGGGACTTATTTTTTAAAAAAAAGTTAAAAAATTTAAAGTAATTTTTTTGTAAAAAATACTCATCAAAATTTATCTTTTGAAATCAAATAGTCGTATATGATCACCATTCACACGATAAAGTGCTTATAAATTTATTTATCATGCTACTCATTTTTCTTAACTTAATAAGTAATAATTTCTCATTTGATACCATTACTATGAACTATGAATAGGAAACTACAAAAATTGAAAATCTAATATATTTTCGAGAGAACAATTATTATTGTCATCGCAAAATGATGTACGTTTACTCGAAAATTTTTACTCAGAAAAGACTAGCTATAAGAAAAATACCACATGATTTTATAAAAATAAATAAAAATAAAAGACCATAAATATCAAAAAATCAAGGATGAATTACAAGTCAAATGAACAATGATTGATACATAGATTACAAATCACTTCGAGGTGTTGATGTTTAAAAAATATTTTTGAATATTATTTTTTCAGTTTATTATATTTTAAAAGTAAAATTTACATTTAATTTAATATAGTACAAAAATTGAAAATTTGATATTTAAATCTTTGAATATAATGAAAGTATCAAAAAATTTTGAAAATAAAAATTATTCAATGTATTGCATTAGTTTATTATAAAAGAATCGTAAATTAACCCTTTTAATTTTGATCTTTAATTATGATATTTGAACTAAATTATTTAATTAAATGTCAATTCGTAGTAATTAATCTTTAAAGAATTTTGAGCGAATATGCTTCAAGAAGTATTTAATAATATCAGTCATTAAAATAGGATTAATAGTATTATGATTCAATTAGGTTCAAGAAATTTAAATTCAAGATTATTTATAGCAAATTTCAGGACAATAAACAAATTATCGATGTATTTTCAAAACATTGTTTATCTTTCAACTAAATCTATTTAGTATGTTTCTAACTGAGGCATAAGATCATTAAAATTTGAAAGAAAGCAAGTTGAACAAATATATTAATATTTATGAGTGCACAACTTGAATAATTGACTATATAAAGTTTTTTATGCTTCAAAACAATCTATTATTGAGTCGTTAAATTTATTGAAGAGAAAACGATATTCCAATTTTCAATTTTATAAATTAATGATATTTTGATTAGATAAATTTGTTTTCGAAATTTTTGAAAATTTTCAACAAACCTTTTCAGATTAGTTCTCTAAAATATTTAATGAATTTATCCGAATTGACTTCATCAAAATTAAAATCAAGCTTGAAAATTGTAAATAATTATTCAGTTTAATTAAATCCAGAATTATAAATCTAATAAATTATATAATTCATTATTTATAAAAATGTGAATACACAAAAACAATATTCAACTTAATTCATTGTTTGAATTGAATAGTTTTTCAATATCACTAGTCAATAATTTAGACAAATTAATATTATTTATTAATGAATTTTATATTATTTTATCAATATCTAATTGGTATTTTAAATTAGTCTTGAGAAATAAAAAGATCTTGATTAATTGATAAGCTTAAAATAATTTTTAGATTTTTGTGTAGTCATTCATAATTTTTTAGCGCTCAAATTAATTGTGCAATAACTAGTGGAAGACAAAAATTACATTCTAAACAATTTCAAACATCAATACACAGCTTAATATTTAATTATATTTATTACGAAATTTTATTTTATAAAACTAGTGAAAAAGAAATTAAAATTTTGCATTTGTTATATATTATTTCTATATCTCATTCGATAATTTAAGAAATAGAATTTTTAATGTTTATAAGTTTCATTGTAATTTATTTGAAATTAGTTGCTCTACTTCATTGTATACTCGATCTTTTTTAATTAAAATCATGATTTAGTCAGAAGCTTGATTATTTATTTCAAAACTAAAACAGTAACTAAATGACAATGATGTACAATGACGTCTCAAAAATTCTCGATAGTTTATACTACATGAAACATCATTTTGTGGAGAATATGAAATTACAATATTCATTTTCAATTTGAATCTATTAAAGAAATTTTTTCAAAGGATAACGTGTTAAATGAAAATAATATTATATTGATTACATTCACAGGCTCAACTTGTCCAACACGTTTTTTATTCATCGAGATTGAAGAAATTTGAAATAAAATTTAATTATATATATAACATTCTAAAATAAAAGAAGATTTTTGTTTTTTCGAAAATTATCAATTTGCCACTGCAAACTAAGTTAAATTTGACAGGAGACTCTTTTTTTACTCAAAAATAAGAATTGATGACTTATTAAAATCTTGATAAGCGACTCATTAGAACATGGGCTTTTATTAGTGATGAAATAGATTAAAGCGAATTTGATTTGTAAAAAATAAAACAAAAAATTTTATATTTTGAATTATTCTACTAGTTTATATGGCTATGATTTGTAGAAATGAAGAAAAAAAAAGGGCAACAACCTGCGAGAAGAACCAATTGATTGCCGCAGCGAGATATTAACTTGCTTATTTCAATAAGCTTGAAAAATATTTCAGGCCACTTTTTTCAATAAACTTAATTGTTCATTTAGCATGGTCAGCTCCTATTGAGAACTTCTTGAACACTTTTTGATAGTATTCGAACGATATGAGTGCATTCATGCTATATGTGAATCATATAATATGATTTACATTAGATTCTATATTATTTTAGACGCCTCATTCCATACGGATTCATAATGAACCATAAGCAAAAGTATTTTAAAAATTTGTGTTCAATTTCAAATCAATTTCATTCGATTTTCGTGTTTACTTTCTCAAGTTTATTCAATCAAATTCAAAAGGGCTACTTTACACACCCGTTACCGTCCAATTGAATGAAAGAATATAATTCTACTGTTCGATTAAATCTTCTTATTTGTAATATGTTAGAATCGTATCAAAAGTGTTAAGATAAAATAATATAAAACTTTTTACAGAATTGCAATTTATTTGTTAAGTTAAAAATTAAAATTTAAAGCATATAAGAAGATTTATTTGAAATAGTAATTTGCGTACATTTATCATGTAAATCAGATTTTCTATTAAAAAATTAGTAGTATTCTGATTAAATATTTTTGATTACATAGCATACTGACAGACTATAGTATTAAGGTATATATTTTCAGATATTCAATTATTTTGGATAATACTATGAGATCAAATAAAACAAGAAGCGACTATCTAGTAGCATTAAAAATAGAAAATAAAAAAGGTAGTTAAACAATTTTATTCATTATCTTTTTCAATAAGATCATCAATTTTCATATTGATTGTTAAGATTACATGGCTGTTTGATTTACAGTTTTATTGTTCATTCACTCTTTAAACTCAATTAATAATTTAATCAACAATAATGCAAAAAAATTTTAAATATTACTTAGATGTTCTAGAGAAGTTAAAAACTCTCAATAACAGATTTCTTATTTAAAATTTTCATTTTCATGTTCAATCGTTTCAAAAATTTTTTTTATATTAAAAATAAAAGAACTTTGACCATTCAAATTTAATTACTTTTTGATCGTAAATTAATACTAGTAAGATCAACAAATTAGCTTCTGATTAAATACTTGGCAAATTTAAAAATAATTCATGTTTTAAGAAATAAGACTAAAATGTTAAAATAAAAATATTCAAATAAAAATTTGCAAATTTTATAAATTTAATATTATTTACATGAACTCATGAATTTAATTTTTTAGACATCTAGAGGAATGTTTTAAAGTAAAATTTTTAAATTAGAAATTATAGAAAAGTTAAAAAATAGAAAATGATTTAATGTCCAGAAAAATGTTGTCTTTTTAAATCAACAAGTTTCAAAGTTATTCTATCTTCATTCTTACTTGATATGCAAAAGAGAAAAATGAAAAAAACAAAGTAATCAATTATTAGTCTACTTTATTAAAATAAATATAAAAATTGTATGAGCGAATCAAAGTAAGTAAAGATTAACTCAAAAAATATTAAGACAAAACAACCTATCAAAATACACGGTCTTCTAGCACCAATTGCTTCTTATATGTATTTTGAAATTCATTTTACTACGGCAAAAAAAATAGTTTGCAAAATAGTGAGTAAAGGTAAAAACGATAAGAATAAAAATGATATCAAATTAAAAATTTCAAGTCAAACTTTGACCATTTTCAAAGCAAAAGACGTCTCTTATTTTATTGCCTTCTAATTTAACTACTAAATAAAATTAATTGTTTTTTAAGGCATCGTTTATATGTATCATCATTCTTTCTGCATCTTTTAATATAGTTTTAACAGTGGCAATGTACTTTATGTATCTAATTATATACCAAAAATTTTTTTGGATTTGTTCATTTAAGACTTAGCAGCAAATAGATTAATTCATAATTAATATTTGCACTTTCATGCTTAAAGTTCACATATGAGAAGTTAATCGACTGGGCCTGGCTATGATCTAATTACAAATATTATGAAGGTAAGTATATGATTGAGTTTAAAATTATATTTCACTTTCACATCCATCTAAGATTACCATCTTATTTAATTAATTTTCTAGAATTAAGCCATTGATACCTTTATTTCTCTTTACACTTCAGCGCACTTGCCACAATATTGTATTTTATGTTTACACTGCAAATGATACACATTTTTGTGGCAGAATATTTGTATTTTCTACGATATGCATATTATGCAGAAGAGTAACACATCTCGAAATGGGTCGTCAACCATTCTGAATTTTCTAAAATAATTTTCTTGATCATATAGATTCGATAATAAATGTATAATTATATAAAAATATGTCTAACTTAAATTAAAGCCTGCAATACTTTGATTTGAAAATCAAATTAATATTATAATAATTTTCAAAGTATAATTAATCGGTCTAATTCATAAAAAATAATTTGAATTTTTAAGAAATTCTCTGAGTTTAGCAGTACTAAATCATTTCAGAACAATTTAAACAGACCGTTGAGATTCGCAAAAATTTTTTAAATACAAAAAATTAAAATTTTGAAGAATTTTTTTGCACTTTATTGGTATCGCTTAATATTTGGATTGTTTTTCAGCTTATTTTCATGAAAAAGATTACAAGTGAATAAATCAGATTTGCTTTGAAGTTATTTAAACCAATTTGTTCGAAAAGCGCGAAAAATATAAATTAAAATTCAAATATACAAAGAAATGAATATGTAATAAAAGTTCTTAAGAATCCAGTAGTTCATGATTAGAAATCAAATTTATAGTACTTTCTATTAGCCGTTTACACATAATTTGAAGTATACAAAAACAAGGCACATCTTCGGATATATAAAATATAAATATATGCATCTTAAGTTCTAGAATTTTGTCCATCTTTTTTTCTTTTTTTTTTTTTTGTTTATCAGCTTGATACATTCACTAAGAAACCAATAATAAGGGTAAATTTAGGAATCTTAAAATTGAATTCCATATTCAATAGGCCAATTTTGTGTGTATACATTATGCAGTGTAAATTTTCAAACTCAAACAATCAAAAACATAAACAAAGATCGCTTCATGCTAAACCTCGTCAAAAAGTGCAACAGATGCTCTTTTCTTCAAACTAATAATATAAGAAAGAAAAATATTTTTTATCAAAAATAAAAGAATAATACTTGGTGCAAAGTACTATCTCTTTTGACCTTCTTCAATTTTGAAAAATCAGTGTGTCCAATTCTAGTTTTTTTTTTTTAATTCTAGTAAGCATACGAGAGTATTTTTTATGTGCGCAAAAGCAATAAGGATGTATAAATATTTGGCATAGTAGTTCTTATAAAAGATTAGTTGTAAAACTTAGTAAATTTTTGTTGAGACTTGCAGAATGAGCTGGGATGTTATTTTATGAATTTACACTATTATTTGTCCTAGACACAACCTGCTATGTCTAGGTCTATGTTTCAAAGTGTGTTGATAAAGAAATGATTCGTTTTTGCATAGACTAAAGATGCACACATTGAGGCCAGATTCTTTTTTTTTTTGTTGTACTTTTTTGAAATGTACCAATGAAAATCTCTTAAATATTACATCTATGAATGTGCCTTTTGAAAATTTACAAAAGTAAAATACTTGCACCTATGAGTATTACAGACAGTATGTAATTTATACACTGGTGTTTCACTAACTAAAAACGTATCAAAAATTGCTATTAGAAAATAACAAATTTTTGTTCGTTTATGAAATCAACGAAAATTTATCACTTGGCACACTAGTGATCAACAAAATTTTTACGTATTTTCACCTTTAATTGTAGGCTAAGAAATTCAGACCTCTTATGACTTAGTTCTTACTTTGCTTTATCGATCTTTAATAGAATTTTATATATCTGATATACATTAATGTATATCATAAGTTTTACGTTATACAATATATATTCTTATTTGAATTTTTTTAATCATTCTTTTTATTTTTTTGAAATGTTGATTTAAACGTTTTTCCGAAAATTATTATTTGTATTCACTCATTTAGATTTATGAAACATTATTTGTATGAATCACATAGAATCTACATTTAAAAAAAATATTTTAGTATATTATAATTTAGTATTTTTCTATAAATATCTATGGTAGCTTGAAATGCATCATTCAAAAAGATAGAAAAGATTAGTAGAAACAAAAACTAATCAAGTATATCAAGACCACAGCAAGAGGTGCAAATTGAGATCTATCGTTAAGGAGCATGGAATGAAGAGGCCTTTTTTTAAGATTCCTACTAGGGCTTATATATTCTGTTGAATAGCGTAGACTATTACTAAGCTATAATGTTGTAAAAACGATAGTAGATCTAAGTCACACACAACAATGCACAAATTCTATGACTTCTTTTTACTCAAAGCAATTTAAGGTGAAAAGATATTCGCAATTAAAAATTATTTTTTTTTAATTTTATGAAACCTACTAATTTTAAGTGAAACTTCAAATTTACCTATATGAGATAATTCATTTTTTTTTTTGCATTTTTGGAAGAGCAATCAAAAAATATTTACTCTGCAGATCAATAAATACTTGAGCACCCAACTTTTAGGTGCGTGTTAACAACACTAGGGTGCTAAGATTATGGTTCCCTAAATTAGAGGCAACCAATTTTTCTAATTCTTTCTATTTCCAAACACCTTATTTCTATAATTCTAATTTTTCTTTGATTAGTCAATATCGAAAACTTTGTTTGAATTCTCTCTTTTAAATAAGTGTATAATTAAGTTTACATTATCAGATTCAAATCATCATTTAAATGAAATTATCGCTTTCGATAAATTTGTAAAAAAAAAGATTTATTAATAATGTTAATATTTTAAAATTAAAAATTTCAATTGAAGATATTTTTTGAGATATAGATTTTGCTCGGAAATTGAATACTGTGTAATTATTCGCAATATATAAAATGATTAAAATTCGAATAACACTCTTTTGAATAAATATATTAATGCCCACCATATTTTTAGAATAAAACTTGAAAATAATAAATAATTTTTTCGAATCAAGCTTTCAGAGACAATTTGAAAAAATAAAAAATTTTTTAATTTTTGTACATAATATATTCATTTTTTTATACATTGCATAACTTATAAGAAGATTTCATCATTGCAAATAATATTAAAAATATTAGCGCATATCTCTGATTGTTATTTAAAAAATTTAGTTCGGTTAACAAAATTTTCGTTTTTAACATACTCAATTTAAATAAATGTGTTTTTAGCATTTTATCGCATATTTATACAATATATTAGAATTGAAGAAAGTGAAACCTACTGTTTAAAATATTCAAGCAATTAATCAAATAATTTTTAATTATAGAGAGTAAGTTTATATGACTTCAAAATTACAACTAATAAATATTCAAAATAAATTTATATGCATTCAAGTCTAAAGATTTTATATACTTTTTATGAATTATTTTATACTGTATCAGATAATGATTTTGTCAATAAATGAATAGATTAAAAATGCAAAAACTAATAATCATTGATTATGATGGTATTTTTTAGCTCATTAAGTTAGTTTGAATCATTTTTTGGTATTGGTATGAGCTTATGATTTGCATTTAATGATTCATAGTGTGATTAGACTATCAAAGGCTTTTTTTGGTAATGTTGAAAAAAAAATTTAATATTAAGCGAATCCTCACTCGATGATCCAAATACTGTTTATATACGGTTGTATCTAATAAATTTTAAATAGCATAATTAGATCAAACAAACTTTTACTTTTTTGGACAATCTCCTAATAAATTAGATGTTAGTCCCAATAATCATTATTTGATTCGAGAGTCTCAAAATCAAGAATACTTGTCTTTTAAAATGCACTGGTCCAAAATGATTTTTGTAGTTTTTGAAGGCTATTCGTTTTTATAATCTCATGTAGTATAAAAAAGCTTAATGTGCAGTACATATTTTGTTCAGGGCAATCGTAGAACAATTTATTTCTGTTAAGATTAACAATCAGCTTCTTATTAGACGTATAAAGCACATTTAAATAAATATTTGAAAGTGTATCAAAATATCAAACAAAACAAAAAATAAATAATCTAAATACTCTCTAATAAACACTAGTCCAAGTGATGCTAAAAAAGCCTCAAGATCAACAAGTTTCTTTGAGCGACTAAGATTGACTACTGGTGAATTGGAAACTCAAAAAAATGCCAAAATAAATGTTCAAAAAGACAACATAAGTGGTCCGAATGCTAAATAGTTTAGAATAAAATTTCAAATTAAAAGAAAAATCAAACAACCAACTAGATACATATATGGTAAAAGATACTAGGGCTAGAACATCGATTGGACACATCTGAGATGCATACTTATTTAATATGTATGTATTATTGTGGTTGTATATAGTATTTACAATTTAGTAATTCATTTAGTTCATATAAAATGAAATATAAGAATATTGCCTTTGGAAGATAAAAAAACTATACAGTGTAAATGTACAAAAATACCGAAAACTTAAATGTGCAAACAAACTGATTTTCTTGAAATTTTCATTAAAAAATTCATTTCAATCAGCATGTGGTGGTCATAAGATGATTGGTGAAATTCAAAAAGTTGAAAATTAAATGAAATGAAAAAAAGCTAAAAAAAAATTTTAATTTTTCTTTAAATTACATTTTACTTGTAAAAACATTCATCGATTTTCAAGATGTTTTTTCTTGCCGACTTTTAAAAAAAGAACGAACGAAAAATGCACCTGATGCTTCTTTAACTTTTCTAAATGTTGATCTTTTTAAAGATTTTTTATAGCCATTGTCGACTAGACTAATAGCGGTTATAAGTTTGACTCATGAGTTGACTAATAAATTTAAAGTAGCACTTAGACTTAGTAAATTTCAAAGTTTGTTTCTAATACACAAATTTTTGGCTATTTCTTAGAATAAAAATGAACTAAAGCAGAACACATGTTTGAACAAGTGTACCATATTTTTTAAGTCGCTCTTGAACAGTTTTATTCATTATTAGTGAGATTACCATTCAGTTGTAGAATTGGCCGATTCATTTTAAATCATTGTTATTTGTAAACACGCATATTTTGTTGTATACACTGTGGAGTAAAGTAATTGGTCATATCAATGTATATTTTTCACCAACTTCACATCCTAGAGTGATTATCCGACTCGAAATTATTCTCAATTTTATTTGTTTAATTTAAGTTTTTCAAAATTCTAGATAATTTTGTTATTTGATTCTTTTATATTATTGAAAAGGCTAATTTGAGATTCACATAGCAATATCTTATCAAATAATTTATACTAGAATTTAACAGGCAGTTTTAAAAATTTATCGAACAATTATTTTTGTAATACAATTTTGATCACTATGAATTGTAAAGCTAAATTGTAACTGAACAATGTTTTAATTACCGATGCATCTTCAGCTCCAAATAAATAGACGTAAAAAAAGGTTCTAAATTTATTAAATATTAATAAAATCTTGAGTGTGAATGTTCTTAAAAAGATTTTTGAATTTCAAATAAACTGTTAGTTCTGAAAATATTGAAACAAAAATGTTTTTTTTTATTCTTTGATCATTCAAACAATTTTTTGTTTAAGAAAATTGAATTGAAACAAGTGCAGTCTTCCGTTAAAACACTTGTTCGCTATTTAAAAGCATATCAAAAATATAAAGAAATTTTCTTATCAAAGAATTTTATGAATGTCTAAACATAAATAATTAAGACAAAAAATTAGCAAACTGAACAATTTATTTAAAAAAATTTTTGTCCGGTGAAGTTCATAATGGTTAATTTGTTGTAATTTTGCAACAGTATGTTAAACTAATAGATGAAAATATTGAATGATGCTACATTATGTTTAGATATGAATATTATTCAATAATTATTTGTGTATAATATATAAATTATAAATATTAATGCCAGTTAGAATTAAAATTATTATAGATGCGTGTAAAAATGATTTAAGAACAATTTTTAAATTAAAATTCATAGACATTGAAATTCGAATTATAAAGTGCAAAGTTCTCAAATTTTATATTAATTAAGAAAGAGGAAATTCAATTAAAATTTGATCTTAATTCAAGCATGTATTATGTGTATTCACCGCAAGTGAAATTTTAAAAAATATGTACTTAAATCTCTATCTTATATGCTCATAATAGATAATAAATTCTGACTTTTTAGTTATTGCGCATTAATTGCAACCTTATTACGATTTGTTTTAGTTCAAAATCTTAATTTATTATTTATCCATTCTTTTCTACTCATCTTGTTAATTTTTGATTCATTTTAACTTGAAATTTCTCATCTAGATATCATAAATTTTTTAAAAAATTTATTTTTTTTAGAAATTTACAAAATTTACCTCTTTTTACTTTAAACACGTCATAATAAAGAGAATTCGAATGAAAAATGTGCATTTAGTTGCATTTTTAAATTGATGTACTCGGACTTGGTTTTTGAGTTTAAAAATCATTGTTTGAATCATTTGTTGAAATATTGCCGTAAAATACAAGATGTTTAGCAAAAAAATTACATATGGCAATCATGACGCATTTTTGTTTCTAGAAAAATAAATGAAATTAACGTATTCAATGAAATTTTTAAAAGGATTCATTTGATTTTCATAGTAATTATTTTTTAACATAAAAAATATTTAGATCGTTATCTCTGAAATTTCAACTTCAAACTAAGTGAAGGAAACTTTTTTAGATGAACAAATATTGATTATTTAAATTTACTCTAGTTGTTTAATTTTAATGAATTTCAACTAAAAGGAACTTAAACTCCTTTTTAAATCTAATTATCGAATTGTATTGAAACGATTATTGAGTTTCTTGGATTCATTATAATCAGTTAATTGATTTTGTGAATTTACATTTAATATTTCATTGGTAAAAAGTTTAATTTATCGAATAGTACCGATTTTTTTTTTAATCCGTTTATCTTAATATTGAAAATATTGATCGAAAAAGATTTCTAATAAAATTTTTAATCTTTGTGAATTAAAATGTGTACTTACGTGTGATCGGTATGACTAACCAAGAAGAAAAATTAAAATTTTAGATAATTTAAGAAGGCTATCGTTTTGAACTTAATTTTATTGCTATATGTAAACTTCTCAATAAAATATTCAGAATTCATACAATACTTTTAAATATATATATTAAAATCTTTATTTGTTTGCATTCTTACATTAAAAATAGGGAGTAATGCAGCATTTGTTTCTAAAGTATAGGTAGACTTGTGGTTTCATAGGGATCGTACCCTATAAATTCAATACTCAAAATCAAAGAAATTTCAGTATAGGATGAAGATTAAATTTAAAAAATTAGTGCCTAGTTGTTACAATATAATGTATCTAAAATTTTACGCTTTTTATCGTTTTTAATCTTTTATTCATGCCATATAAATGTGAAAAATAATGGAAACTAAAAAAATATGTAGGATAATGATTTGTTTTCTTAAATCGGATTTGCATTGTGATTTATCGGCAAACGCAATGATGAAATTTTCATTTTTAATACATTTAAAAAACTTATTACAATTTATCTATAGAATAATTTTGTTATGCTAGATGCACCTTTGTAAGATAGAAATTTCCACTTAAATATTATAACAAAATAACGATATTTCAATGGATTTTAGGTTTATTTTTACTTTTTATTGTAAATTTTATGGTGTCAATTTATAATGCATTCAAAAAATCATAATTCTCATGTGATTCTTATAGAAAGATTAATTATTCAATACTTGTCCCTACTAATTCATTTTTTTGCCAAATTTTTGGTCTTATAGTTTCTTTTTGAAATGTTGTGTAATGAATATTTTGAAGGGAAATTTTAAATATAAAATCATTGATGCTAAATTCTTAAGCAATAAATACCTTTTTTAATCTTAGACATCTTGCAATAATGTATTACTCAAAAAATCCACTTTACGAGATTAATGACTTGTGTTCAGGTTTAAATTTAAGTTTAAAATCTTAATCCACTAGTTCGATTATCTACAAAAAAAAATTCTTCAAAACACAAATCATTTCGTACAAATTTTATGAAAATTAATTCGGAAATTAAACCAAAAAGGGGAAAAAAATTTGGAATATTACATTAGAAATTTTTCGAATGGTGAATAATCAATAGAGCGCACTAAAAAAAAATTATTAAATTTCCTAATTATAAAAATTAGAGCAACTCATAGCAGTTTCTCAAGATTTAATAATAAAATGGTCTATTTGATGAATTCTATTACCAACTTTATCATGATGTTTAGTAAAGATTTTTTATGGATAATGTTGTAAATCAGCAGATAAGTTTATACAATTGGATAAAAGATATGTGTTCTTTTTATAATGAATCACCATTCGATTTTAAGTAATCAGTCTAATTTCAAATAAAATAATCTTCAGATTATTATAAAAAAACTCTTAAGCAGTATCTGATAGGGGCTAACAAAAAAATCAGTAGTTGATCACTACTAGTCATTCAATGAACTTTATAAACATCAATTTTGAATGTATATTATCAATACGATTTTTAGCTATAAAACATGCATTTAACAAGAACGCACATTATTGACCCATTTAAACCATAATATCTTTACTTTGTAGTTTAGAGATTAATATATAATTTGTACATTTAGGAATGATGTGAATCTCTTTTGACTTTATTATTACCTAAACTCTTCCAAGTATTTTTTATTATTGAAATCATTTTTATTGGCTATGAACTTTAAGAAATTCTTTTAAATTATATACTTTGTAAGTTCCATTTCGATAACATATTCAATTGAACATTACTTTTTACGATGCGACCGTTCTTAAATTTAAAAGTGAAAAATATAACGAGTTTGGCATTTTAGTACGAAAAATATTTTTTAGATTCCATATTTTTAAACCCTTTTTTAAACAATCAAAAACGAGAAATATTATTTTTATTTTTTTTTTTTATTCATAAAAAATTAAGACTATTACATGATCAAAGTTGAATGTTCAGAAAATTGAAAAAACTACAATTTAAATGAATTTATCAATTTTTCGCGTTTCTGTTGTTTAAGTATGGAAAGTCAGTTGTATTTTAATTCTAAGCCATACAATAAACAAAAAGATTACTTTTTAATCATTCTTGAATTTTGAAATTTATAAGTACCACAACTGATCTTGTTACGAATTCAATCAGGACTCACGTAATTGCATTTAAACTGAATTTCGAATTTTGAAAAAAATCTAATAAAAAAAATTTCAAATTATCTGAATATGAACAATTGATTTCTCTTAAACAAGATGATTTTTTATTTTATTGATAACAAAACACCGAAAAAAATAATTTTTTACTTTAATTTAATGAATTTTTAAAATTTGAATGAACAATAAAAATTTGAAATAAAAATCGATCAAGTAATAATTGGTTGAAAATTTTTAATAAATTGAATTATAAAAGTGACCTTATAAAACTATTGATATTTAATTCTCAAAATATTAAATCAATATAATTTAAAGAGCGATTTATTTTAAAATGGTTTGAATGATCTCTATTCGATATTGCTAATTAAAAATTAACATTGAAACTTTTTCTAGTTAGTTTATTAAAATATAGTAATAATAATGAGTTTTTGAGATTTTAATTAATTTATATACCGGAAATTATAATATTTAAAAAAATCTTAATCATTATATATATTCAATTAAAATTTTACAAAAAAAGTCCATTGAAATGATCGATTTATTTTAAGGGCATTTTTTTCTTTTTAGAACATCGTGAAATCAAGTATTTTAAATAGTGCGAATTCAATGCTAAAGGGCATATATGATAATCATCGTAATGATTAAATACTACTATCAAGCATTAAACTTTAAATCGGCTTCATTGAAATTTTAAAGAAAAAATTTAAGATTAATATACGCATGGTTATAAAAAGAATTTTTTTTTATATGCTCAGTTGATGTACGTCATTTTCAATTTGTAGTAAAAGAGTCATACGAGCGAGAAATCTGGTTATTTAATTCGTATCATGCAGATCGTACCATATGTTCACGTTGAACTTAGTTAAAGATTAGTTTTTTTTTATTTTTGAACAATTTAATACTTGATCGGTTAGTTCGACTTTTCAAAATACATTTTGACCAGTTCCTTTTATTTAAATTGAAGCTAATAATTTTCAGAATTTTCGAAAAAGTTAAAATCTGATGCCATGAATCAAAGTTTCTTTAATTCAAAAATTGATATAGATGCATATATTTCAAGGCACATTTGATATATCCTAAGTCTAAATTGTTATCACTCTTTATTACTTTGACATTAAAGCACTTTCATGGGCTGCTCAATTGATTTGTGCACTTGAAAATCAGTATGAATTATCCATTTTGGTCATCAGAATTTTGTAAAGTGCATCTCGCATAAATTTATTCAACAGAAATCTTCAAAATTCTTAATTTGATGTATATTATTAGATGCAAAGCAATAATTTACTATTTCATAGTTTGTAATATATTTTAAAGCCAAACAGACTAAATGATCAAAATCGGATAAATTGAACAATAAACTAAAGAAAAAATTTAAGTTGAAAAATATTTAACTTAAAGAAAAGAGCAGTCATTACCGATATAATTTCCTTCTTAAATTCATGACTTCATCACCTTTTTTGTAAAGCGAGAAGACATACGCTTACTTACTTGTCTTTAGTTTGAATATTACTCCTAATATTTGAAAGCGTGAAATAAAAAAAAAATTTAAACTAAAAAGCTACATAAAAAAAATCAAGTGTGCCTTGTTAATGATGATCATGGTAAAATTTTAGCTTAAATTACTTTTACCTTTATATTTTTAGAATGATTGTATTTTCATAAACTAATCATCTAAATATAATTCATAATGTTGGATGATAGATGTTTGTTAGATCTATTTTAAATTTGAAGTCGATAGATTGGTTGATGAATAGATGCGATTGAGTGTGTTGCATCCAAATGTCTTACAAGAGTTTATAGTAAAATTTTTTTTAGATCGCTAGAATAATCAAATAATAAAAATTTTGAATACTAATTTTTAGATTACTTGGGAATGAATTCATTTAGGTGTAAGACATTTTGGAAAGTTCAGATTTCTAAAAAACAAACAATTGGATTATTTGGCATTGCACATTACTAAACAAATAAATAAATAAAAAAAAAGATAAACAAAAGTATCACCTTATAATCATTGATAGATCATGTTCACTCGATAATCTTTTTAAGAGTAGCCTTTTCTATTTTATCATTATTACGCTACAGATGAATAAATAAAGAAGTCTTATCTCAAAGTAAATCTTTAAAATTTAACACTTAATGATCACGGATGTAAGAGATATAATATAAATAATTTGTGTTTTATTTCACTAATAAAATAAAACTTGATTTATTTGATGCAAAGAAAAAAAAATAAAATGTAAAAATTTCATTAAAAATTGTTAAGAAAAGATGTCAGTTCAATAGAGCGCACGTGTAATGTAATCGAAAGATTATTTTTTTGTAGTACCTGTTGATTTTTTAAACTTTCATAATAATTTAGAGAGATGTTTTTTCCCTATTCTCTCAAATTATAAAGAAGTTATATAAAACTACCTAAATTATCCAATAGAGTAGACTCAAGTTTGATCCATTATTACTTATTTAAAAATTAATAAAATCTTTCTAGTCAATTTTTGATTTTCTAATTTTAGGTCTTTTTAGCCCATATGATTCTTTACCTATAAATCATATGCATTTATTATTTTTTAATGCTCACAAATATTGATATCGATTACTGCGTGATAAATAACAGTATGTTACAGAGAAAGTATTTTGAAAAAAAAAAAAACGTAAGAGACATTGAAGCACACATTATTAATTTCAAATCATAAAAATTAAATCATTTTTATGTTTAAACCAATATTTTTCAAGTAATATGTTTCCAATATCTTTCAAATATTTTTTAGCAAATTTTTAGAAAATAATTTGTTAGCTTTTTAGTTAATGTTTATCCATTTAATGATCTAAGTGTTGATTTTTTAAAAAAAAAATCAAAGAGATCAGAAAATCATAATTCGATCAATTTTTTCCATCAAAATTGTGTTTACTTTTTAAGTGTAATCATCTCCAGCATATTCAAAAGATCAATTTCAAGTGAATTATTTTAGATCATTCTTTCAACACTCCTAACCTCTTATTTTTTTTAAATTTATTTATCTTTAAAATACGAGGTGTTTTTTTTTTTATTCTGAGACTCATAGTTATTTAGCAAAAGTTCTTTTTATCTAACTGAAGAATACAGATTATATTTTAAAACAAATATGCATTATATTTCCTTTTTTCTTCAGTAAATCATTTTAAAAATAGGTTTTATTTACTTTTTTATGCTTTTTTTTGCTCTATTTTAATGATCGTGATGTGGGTCGATTCAAAATGTTGATTATTTGTATCAAAATATTAAATTTAAATTCAAATTATAAAATTTAGGTATATTTGCTGATTTAATATCAATTAATCTTTATGCTTATAAAAATTTGCCTGCTCATATATATATATAAAAATAATATCTACTTATCATATATTCTATAAATATTAATGACTCATACTTGGCTTCTCAATGCTACAAAATTTATATGATAATATTTATTTTTCAAATGATTCATCCAAGATTCATTTCAAATCTATTTTGAACAAACTTTGTTAATTTATTGTAAAATGCCTTAAATAAAATCAAATCATCATCTTATCTCGAAATTTTACATCATTTATGTCTTGTCTACTTATTTTTCATCAAATTTATCCAATTACTCAAAATTGATAATTTTTCTTATCTTATTTAGACTGAAATCTTATTTTTTTAGATCAAATTAATCTAATTACAATTTAGACTCGTGTATAAGATAAAAAAAACAAGTCGAAAATTTGAGAAAATGAATTCAACTTTCTTAGAGCCTAACCCAAACTATTCACACTTTTAGCAAGTGTTGATCTAAACACCATTCTTTCTCACTTTTGCTAATGGCTTCTTTATATTAAAGATCGTGATTAATAGAAATTTTTTTTATAATATGCATGGTAAATGGGTAGAGAGTCTATCAAATTTATGTTAACAATATTTTCACCAAAATTAGTTATTTTTTCTTTTAAATTGTTATCTTTCCTTGAATTGTTTTGTTTTCAATTGATTGAAATATACATTTATTTATTATGTTAGTCAATTACTTTATAAGCCTTGAAATTTTCTCCCAATTTTTCTGATTAATTTTTATTGAAAAATTTTGAATCTGAAATCGTAATGTAAAAAATTTTTATGTTAATAATTTTAAAGATTAAAAATTGACCGGTTCTTGAGTATATGATACTTTAGATTTTTTAGAACTTTAATCGGTCAATTTTCATAACCTTGTAATTTTATTTTCATAATTACTAGTATTATGGAAATCAAAATATTATTTGACTCAACCTAAATTTTATATTGATCAACAAAACTATAGAAAGCAATCCGATTTATGTATTCACTTCACTGTGTTTTATAAAATTTATCATGATCTTCAAGATTTTCTAAATTATTTTATGAGATGAAAATTATTTGATTTAAATAGTTTGTATCAAAAATTTTATTATTTTATATTAATTGAATTTATTGAAAATTACGCAAATTATTTTTCACATCACCTACCAATTTTGAAAATTAAATATATCGACAAAACCAAGATTTTTTATTTCTTAGTTTATTTATTGAATATAGTAACACTCGAATTTTTGGTTCTTTATAAATTTGAATACGCCAGAAAATAATCTTTCTCAAATATATATTATTGTCTTTTCTAAAATAATAAATTATCAATTGTGTACAAATAGTGTTAACAGAAAATTCAAAATAATAATAGCAGGACGATCAATTTTTGTTATTTTCATTATATAAAATTATATAAAATGTATGTCACAATTAATGTTAAATTACCTTCAGAAATCATTCTTCATAAAGTTGCAAGAGAGAGATAGTATTTTTCTAATCACTGTCCACTGATCTTCAAAAGAAATTTCATTGTTGAATTTTAGATTCAAATTTAGTTCGTAAATTTTTGAATTAAAAAAATTTTTAATTTGATTTATCATTCATAAATTTGATTCTTTAATTTTTTCGAAGGAATTTTTCACATTGAAATATGTACATGTTTTATGCTTTGGATCCTACAATTTTTAATTTTAGTTCGGGTTAATTCTGAATTTTTTTTTTTTATTATTCTTAGTGATTCTAAATTTATTCGTAAATCATACACAGATTGATAAATTAAATTATATTATATTATTCTGAATAAATGATGAATTTGATAGAAAAAAATTTGAATTTTTTTATTCAGTTTAAACTTTATAATTCAGATATTCTCCTTGATGCAAATAATTTTTATTGGTTTATAATTCAAATTTTATATATTTAATTATATGTATGTATTTAAAAATTTAAGATCCAATATTTCGATAATTAAAAGCTTAAAGATGAGAAAAAGTTTTAATTTTCAATATATATTTTAAAACCTCTAATCGTTTAAAATTTTTAGATAAAAATATTTAAATCAAATTAAGTCTAACTCAAAGAATTTTATGCAACCATTTTTTTGAATCCTCCTTGAAATTTCTTTTGTAAAACTTATTACGTGGTAAAATTTTATTTTAATCTATGATTCATAAATTTTTTAACTCATTAATTTACTTATGGTTTTATGTAGCAGAATTTATCTATTTTTTTTTTTTAACATATAAAATGTTTGGGAAAAATGAAAAAAAATGAAAAAAAATGCAATATTTTTTCTGTTGTTGAATAAATGCTTGTGTTTTAATGGGATAAATAAAATTTTCTTACAAGAAATTTAATAAAATGTTAGATTTACATTTGAAACTAATATGAATAGAGAAAAAAAAAGCTTAGAAAATTTTTTTTTTAATATTAATGATAATAACAGACAATTTTAGCACTAAATTGAAAGATGTGTTATAAATTTTAAAAATTTCAAAATCAAATTGGTCGAAAAATAGATGGTAAAAAATTTTTCACTAACTCTACAACTTGAATTCCAAACTGTTTAATTGAAAAGTTAAAGAGCATTTAATCAAAAGTCAACGGTTAAAAAATGAAAATTCATAATTTTTTTTTAAAGCAAAAATCAGTGAAATCAGCCATCAAATAAGTTAAAATACTTTTTAAAATAATTCATCAAAATTTTCACTTGCTGAATTACGAAATTATAATTAAAAAATAAACAACTCATGGAACATCATTTTCGAATAATGTGCGGATAATCATAGTCACTACCGCAAAATTTTTTCAAAATAAATTATTGGCTTAAATTAACTAGTAAGTTTGTATAAACATGAATTCTGGTGCATTATCCCCACTATTTTTTAAGTATTATTTCTTTCAAATATTTTATATTTATAAACGTCAGAAAACGAAAAACTTATTTTATATAAGTTTATTTTTACTCGAAAATTTATTTTGAAAAGCCTTTTTTTCATCAAAATACTTTAGTCTTTCATTTTATCGATTCGTTAATGAACCATAATTATACTTTCATTTTAACTTTTCTTTTTTCATAATGATATTTTTCACCAATTTTCATTAAAAGCTTTTATTAATTAAAAATTTCCTCACCATTTTTAAATTAATTTTACATTATGGAAATCAGCATTTTTTTTGAATTTGATTTACACAAACACATCTTTTTATAAATTTTTTTTTCTAAAATTTTCTAAATCTTAAAAATATTAAATAATTTTGAAACTATACCTTAAAAAACTTTTGCGCTTCTTATCATTGAATGATTTAAATGAAAAAATATAAAATTCTGCGTGATGCATAATGTATTAATAAAGAATAAAAAAAAATCGGCGTATCGATTAACAAATCATAATTTTATAGATTACTTGAAAAACTTGATTTGTTGATAGGAATTATTGATGATTAATTTAAATAATTTGATTATTTATAACAAATTTTTTCCATTTTATCTTTTTGAAGCATTATTAATTAACCTTGCGAACAAAAATAATTTCAAAAATTTATTCTAAAATTTTTATTTCGTAATAATATATTCCATAATTTAAGCGTTGAACTTCTTGTTCTTGTTTTGTTTTATTAATTTGCCAAAATAGATCATATTTTTACTGAAATGTGTTCAAATGACAAATCGTCTGATAATGCTTTTCGACTTTAATGTAAACGATTAAAATATTAAGAAAATATTTTTGTGCATCATGTTTTCGAATTTTTTCTAAACAAATAGATGAATGAAAAAGTTAGAGATAAATAATAAAGCAAAATTTAAAAAAACTCTTCATTTAATCTTTTAGACATTGAAGTGTTTTTCATCAAAATGTTTTTCAACTTTATCGCTCGACTATTTATTATTATTATTATTTTTATTTTATTTTTTTTTTAATTTCATTCAAAGAAAGGTCACGTTAGAATTAAGCGAATTTTGAAGAAATATTAAATTAGTTTCTTTTGTTATTAATTCGAATATTCTCAGTGTAAGATGATCGGGTTCAACATTTTATAAGGGGCTTGCAGTATGCTAATAATGATTAAATTCTCGTATAAAGGTTCTTGATAAGATTTTTATTTAGATTTCCTTTATGCGAATGGGTAAATAGTATTGAAGCGTGTGGTGAAAACTGCCAAAAATCTTAGTAAATATATTTTACTTTTAGATTGGGATAAAAATTATCTAAAATCGCAAAAATTTAGTCATATTCATAAAAACATTATATATATATTTAAAAAAAAAAACTAACCGAACTATTTTAAAATTCTAAAGAATAAATTTTTTTCTATAAATTAACATAAGTGGTTATACTTAAATTATATAAAATTACGTGTTTCAAATGTATTAAATAAAATTATGTATAAACCCATCTAAAAAAATTTTTCACCTTCAAAAAGGACCAGATTACCATTTTTCAATTAAGAAAAATCATCAATTAAACAAATTCTTGAATTCTTCGTTAAAACATGTATTTTCTAATTTTTAATGACTTAAAAATGAAGAAAATTATTTGGCCAGTCATACTGATAGAACTTATACTTTTTTCATTATCTCGCTATGATGATCTTATGATGATTTACATTCAATTATATTAAATTTACTGATTTTCTTTTACTTTCTTTACATTTCCTTAATCTGATATATATGCGCATTATGAATGTACAGAATACATATATTGGAAATGACTTTTTAAAGACAAATTTTCAAATTATCCTATTTTAGAAGATTCTATGAGCACTTATTTGAATTATATAAAAAAAATTTTTTAAATTTAAAAAAAGGACAAGCCAACATCAAAAAGTTAAATTAATTCAGCATAAATAATAATTATAATTGAAAATAATTTTTTTTAGAATTCTATTATGTGAATGTCTAATAATTTACAAATATATTTTTTTTAGATATTCTTATTAAAATATTACTTGAGAAAAAATAAATTCGATTCTAAATAATATTTATACAAATTAATAGTAAATTAAAATAATAAGTTGAATAAAAGATTTTTAATCGAAATAAAATTGACTTAACTGAAATAAAATTTTTTTGGCATAAACTTAAATTATTTTTTTTTATTGGCCTGGTTAAGGTGATTGATTAAATTCATGCAAATTAAAATGAAGCAAGATAAAGATTTTCTGAAAGTTGAAATTTTATTTGATGACTATTATGAAAGATACTATGTGAGTACCTTTATTTAATAAATAATTCTATTAAAAATTTTCAATTGATTTAAAGTTCTCAAACAAATAGATATGGCATCTTTGAATCAAATATTTCATAAAAAGTCAGTATTTTTACAAAATAATATTTTGTATTGAATTTCATACAGTATAATTTTTAATGAAAAATTAGAAGCCATTTATCATTTAAGCTTTAATATGATACTCTATCGCAAATAATTATTTGAGCCACAAAGGATAAAAGAAATAATCAATTTATCTCAATAATCCTCGAAAATTCAAAACAAAAAATTTTTTTTATTAATCGTTATGTGCATCCTATGATTAAATAAATAAAATGAATAATTTTTTAAATGACTCACTTGTTAAATTTTGTGCATCTAAATTTAAAAAAAAAACTTGAATTTAATCTTCGAATTTATAATATGCTTATTAGTATAAATAACAAAAAATAATTAGGATAAATTATTTTTTTTAGCAATTAAATCTATAAAATAAATAAAAGATTACTGTTAAGTAAAAAAAATAAAATTTTTCATCTAGTCTTTAATTTTTATTTTTAAATTATAAGTGGTATATTATGGACAATCTACTAAGCTAAATAAAATGACAAATCATTTTGCCGTTTGAAAATTAACTCTAGTACTCATTTAATTCTTAATTTTATGAATATGTATTTTTCGCTTAGCTTTTCCAATCAAATTATAGTGATTATTGCAATAATTAAATTGAAACTAAAATTTTCGGTCTTTTTTATATTAATTTTTAAAGATTGAAAAATCATTTTAAATAATTTTAAATTTTAAAACCTTTTTTTTCAACAACAAAATTTTATCGAAAATTCAATAAATATATAATCATCAAACCTATTTGTGTGAATTTTTCACACAGATATCTTACACTTAATTTTTTAAATTTCTTTTGATTTATTTTTGTAAAAAGACCGATCTTATTTATATAATTTTCTGGTCTTTTTTTAATTCAGAATAGAAAATGTTTTGTCATAGATTTTGCCATAAATAATAACTTATAACTTGTAATTTGAGATTTGTGTGTAATTTATATCTTCATATAAATAAATAAATTTCTTTTTAGAAAATTTCTATTTATATTATTCAATATAGAAGATCGAGGGTATTTTTGAGAAAGTGAAAAGTTTAAAATATTATAGTATAGTAATAAATTTTTGAATTATCATCAGCAATAGACACATGACAATCATCACTCTGGAATTAGATCTTAAAAATATTGTTGAGACTATTTTACTATAAAATTAACTCATTTTTGCTTTGAGTTTTTCTTTCAAATTGCAAGTGAAATGAAATCAGTATAAAATTGAGTTATTACAATTAGTCGACAAGCTGAGGTTACTTTAATACACAATATACGAAGAATAAAAAGAGTAAATTGATAATCACCCAGCCTTTTTTATTTAAACTACTATAACTAAATTTAATTCAAATAAACTAAAATTAAAAATACAAGCAATAAAAAAATAATAATAAATTTTGAATAAACTTTATTGTAGTCTTAGAGGAAGAGGTCTCTTCAAAAAATTTTTAGTAACATCTATTCGTAAGCCAAATTCTTTTTATAAAATAATTTTTTTTTAACATTTTTGAATTTTCTCGAGTTATTCGAACTTTTAGGGTGAGCCGAAATAAAATAAGTTCGTGTTTTTAAATTATAACATATTTGATTTAAATGAACTTTTATTTTAAAAACGCAAATCCTAGAGAAAGTTTTTTGAATTTTTTCTAATTATATTTTTTATGAAAATGTGTAATAAAAAAACTAGTATCATACTTATTCAAAATTAAATTATCAGAATGAAATCAAAACGATAAAAGTAAAATTTTATTTTTACTACAAATTGTAAAACCCGAAACAATGAATGAATAAAAAAAGAATAAAATATTAGGCGAATCAAAATAGAAAATTTTTAAAAGATAGAAATGATCACCCAAAAAATGATAAAGATTCATGGTTAGGCAACCGATTCTTGATTGTAACCGAATCGCTTTTATAATTTCAAGCATCGTCTAATTTAAATTAGATTAAAAGTCTAAATAACATTGAGTAAATTAATTAGAGATATTTGTCGTCCTCTAATTAAAAAATTTTTTTAAAGTAAAACCTATTGTCTGATTGTATTTTAGTCTTTCAAAACTTCGGCTTGATTTTGCCTCACCTTTGAGAGCTTAAAAATATTATGTTACATAAAAAAAATGTGCGTGCTAATTTTTTTTTTTTTTGCGATGTCTAAATATTTCATATTAAAATTATTAAATCATAGTTAAGGTAATTTTTTTTCAATGAGAATTTGACATCACACTCGTTTGCAGTAAAATACTATTTTAAATGGCTTTATTTTTTGTCCGATTCATTTTTTCGCATTATGCTTGAATAATAGGATCAGCATCCACCAATTTAAAATTTTTTTGTGTTCTTTTTCGTTGCTAATAAGTATCTTGTAAAAACTAAGTGCATTAAAACCACATTGCAAATAATAAATCGTTTTTTTTTTTTTAATTTCAAGTACAAAGTTTCATTCACTAAAAACTTTATTTGCTAATATTTAACTACTACTAGTTAATTTTAACAATCGATTGTGGCGATTGAAATATGCATGATATTCTTAAAAATTTCAATTTGATTGTTGAAGAAATTAAAATCTCAGAATTTTTATAAGAAAAGAATCGACAAAAAAAAAAATTATTATATTTTGATTTAATATATTTTAAATATTCCACATGTAAATCAATTAAAGAGAAATTGTCATCTTTTAATCAACCTAAATGATTTTTTTTTCAAGTTATTATTCCTTTAACTTCTCGGAAATTTCTTTGTTAAATTATGAGTATTGCAATAATTTTTTGCTCAATATTGTTGATGGTGCCTTAATATCTGTACAATCTTAGAATAATAAAAATCGTAATACAAATATTGTACACTAGAAGATAAAAAAAAGTATCAAACAAAACTCTTCGAATTACAGGTAAATTTCAAAATCAAAACTGAAATTTTTAAAAGGAAAATTTTTTTTTAAATAATAATAAAAATCACTTTGTTTATGTAGGATTGTATCAAGTTTTGAATTAAAGTTTTACAAACTTTAAAAAATTTTTACACATTTTTAATTAATAACTTTATAATTTTGTGAAATAATAGATAATCATTAATAAACATTATTGTTCTTTGATTACCACAAATTGACTAATAATTGCACTTGACGATTCACATTGTAATTTATTTGAAAAAATTGAAAATAAATTAGTATTACAATTTTGTATCCATTACACGAAAAATCGTCCATAATTCCATTCGATAAATAAAATTCAAGACAACACTTCAAATTGATTAGACTGGTATCATAGGTTTAGTCAACATACCATTAATTTGATTTTCAAAGTCAAAAAATTGATGAAATTTGACCCAGAAGATAAATGAGCAAATTATTCGGCATTTTAGATTCGATATCAAAGATATTTATTTTGCAAAGTTACAAAAAAAAAAACATAAAATAAAATCGACAAAAAATTGAAACATCTAATTTTTCATTTTTGACATCTTAAGTGTCTTATCGAATTAAAAGATAATTTGAAATTTCATCCTTTCAAATCATAAAACATAATATGTGTGAAACTTATGTGTCAAAAAGTTATAAAAATTTAAAATATAAATGTTTACTAATTTATGCTACAAATCTTAATTTGTGGTCACTTATTTTCAAATTTCAAATATCGAGATTCTTTTTTTGAGATATTACACAAGTAAAAAATTTTTTTCTTTTAAAATTTAAGGAGAAAAAAAAAATAAACACATAATTATTAAAACGAGACTTATTCAGCAAGAAAAAAAATCATGATCTATAATAGCCTATATGCCAAATTAACAATCATTAGGAATAATATGTCTATTGTTACTTTTGAGTGTAACGATTATCATATTCGAACTAAATTTTTTTTGGTTTAGGTCGTTTTGAAATAGCAGAATTTTTTTCTAAAACATTAGAAAGAGAAATCGCTTTAGATAAATATATGAGGCTCTTAAATTTCCTATAAAAATTTGATTATTTATCTATAGTACTTGCTTAAGTATGCACTTTTATTGAATAATTATTAGAATTTGAATTAGTTATAATGTATATCTAAATTTAAAATAATTCGAGATCTTTGATTCGATTATCACAAATAAACAACTTGATTTCAGCTATTTGAATTTTCAAAAAATTTTTGTTTGAAGAAATCCATTTTGTAAACCATAAATGAATAAAGAGTAGTCAACTATTATTGGCTTAATTAACTAAAAAGCATTTGAAGATAAGTGCGATTCTAATTTTTTTTTTTTTTGCACTAATTCTTTAAGTACACGCTCAATTTAATTTCAAGTTTGATAAACTGACAAGACAAAAATACGAATAAATATAAATGGATATAGCCGATTAAATAATTAAGCATTTTGTTGATTAGAAATCTAGATAAACTTTTTGTGTAAATGTTTTGCAATTAGACTCATTATTTAGATGAGGTCTGTATTCTGGTAACTTTCAATTGAAATTTCTATCAAAAAATAATATTAATAATCTAATAAAGCAACTCAATATTTTCATCATGCGTAATAAAAAATCACATAATACATTAAAACTGATGAAATCAACTCTTTTTATCCAATAAATAAAATGTAACTAAAAAAAATCTGTTCTAACAGCCAGAAAATCGTGAAAACCATAATTTACGACTTTTGTTAAAAAAAAATTGACTTAACAGTTTCAAACATGGCTAAAATTTTTTTCTCCAGATTGTATAACATTACTAGGATTTTTTGCAAGATTTTTCATATTATATTGTGTGAATCGCACGATTATTCGATGGGTAAAAATAAATAAAATCTATTTTTATTTACTACCAAAAAAACCTAGATTTTAGGTACATTCTTAGTTTGCTATGCAAATTTTTTTGGATTTATTTATTACAAAAAAAACATATTTGCAATTTCACAAAATAAAAGACTCTTTAAATTTTACAAATGAAAAAAAATCATTAAATTTTTAATAGGCAGACAATTTATAAATAAATGGATCTTTTTCAAAAAAAAAAATTGAGTATTATTTAAGAATTTAATTAAAGAACTATTGAATTTTGAGGTAATTTAGGTGAATCAGTTCTTTACGAAATCACAAAAGTCTTGTTCTTTTAAATTTAAAAAAAAAAAAAGGAAAAAGAAACAATAAAGCGTTCAAATAAAATGATTCATAATACCAAATTATAATCGTTTGTAATAAAAACAAATTCAGAAAATTTCAAGCAGAGTTTTTTGTCGTTTTTTATTTTTTTTTCCAATAAATTTGATTTTTGGTATTCTATTTTTTCTTGAGACGAATAAACAGAATCCCAATAAATATTTAAATTTACATTTTAATTCTTAATTAATAGGATTTTTAATAAAGCTAAATGAAATCACATTTTTATATTTATAATTCATTTTCCTTATTTAATACGTTTAAAAATTTAAATTAAAATTGATTAGGAATATTGAATTTTTTGAGTTCGAATTTAAATTAAATTTGAAATTTCGATTTAGATTTTGTTTAAATAAATATGATCGAACAATCGAAAATAAAAATAAAAATAAAAATAAAAATAAAAATAAAAATAAAAATAAAAATGCACCTTCCCGCAAAGATCTCCAAAGATAATCGTATGTTGAAATGAAATCAAATAATTGTAAAAACAATATCAAAGTGACACAAAAAAAATAATTAAAGATACATTTAATTTAGCTTTTGAAAAATCTATTAAATCTAAAAAAATTGACCTGGATTTTTGAATAATATTTCTGTAGATCGATTTTGAATTATTTTGCTGAAAAATAATGACTCTTTTGCTTCATCTTCTTAATAAATTAAAAAAATTTATTATTCCTAGCTATAATTTTTCACGCTAAGAATAGATACAACTAGGGGTGCTAAGAATATTTGAATTTTTGACATGCAACTATCTTAAAACAATTTTTTTTTAATTCTTATCTATGTGAAGAGACTGAATTGATCTCAATGCACTTCACACCAATACCAAAAAATTTCATTAGCATTACTAATAAAGACTTTTTTCTTGTATATATTAAAAAGAATATTTTTTAATTAAAAAAAAAATCTCTTGATCTCGTTTTTTTGTTATATCAATAAATTTAGAATTAAAAAAAAAAATTTCGATTGTTTTTGAATTTCAAATTGTTTCAACTAATGTAAAATTAATAGAAATTAATGAATATAATCGGTTTTATTGTCTGCTTACTTAATTTTGAATGATTTTTGAATTTCAATTAATTTTTTTTAAAAAAATTTATTTATTTATTTATTGAATAATAGAAAAAAAAAACAATTTTTGTATAACGAACTTGATTTCCATAAAATCCTAATACTTAATTTATGAGTTGAATTATCGATTCATTATGTATTGTCTTTTCATCTCGATATCTAAACAATTTTTGCACAAACATTTTCATTATTTATAATCAACCAAAAAGATATTTAAGTGTGATGAAAAAAAGTCATCAGAATAATTTTTACGCATTTTCAAAATCTAAAAATAAAGTATTAAATCTAATTCGAGAATTATTTAGGTGCAAACTTAATTAAGATATTTTTTATTTGTTTATCCAAACGATTGATTTTAAGAAAATCTACGAATAAACAGTATATTAAAAAAGAGAATCGAATTTTATTTTCAAAGATTTGAATTATATTTTTATTTTTGAAAATAAAAAATTTCATTTCTTAATCAAGAAGCTCTGACCATCACATGATTTTCTGAATTTGAAATACTTGTTGGTTAGCTAACTTGTTTTAAAACGTATTATTTTTCATGGCCAAATGCGTTTTATGTGCGCCTAATAATGAAATAACAAAATGATTGAGATAAATTCAAAAAAAATTATGACAAATAAAAAAAAATTCTAGCAAATCACATGCTTGACAGAAGAATTAAAAGGCTCATAAACAAATAAAAAATTCATTTATTTGCAAAAATTTCTAACAGGTTCATTTTATTCTATCAAAATTTGGCGAAATAATTAATGTGTGTTGACTTTTTTAAATCTATTATCTCCATAATAATTACCAAAAATCATTGAATCAATAGGTAAACGTAGAAGTCAATGATCGATGATAATATTAAAATAGCTGACTATAGCAAGTATGCCTAATTCATCATTCAATATCTAATGATACATTAATTGTACGAATTACTGGGGAAAGTAAAAAAAAACCAGATATCAGCATACATAAAATGAATATAAGTACGGATATTGAAAAAATTTTGAGCTACCATTATATAACAGAAAACTTTAATTCATATCTTATTTATAGTCTTTCTTGCCATTAGTGCAGTAATATATTGCTAACAATTTAATGCGTAAAAGACAGGAAACCAAAATTGAAATTTCTATCAATTTCTGGACAAGAGCATCCTGATCACACTAAAAATAAATTATTTTTCTTTATATTAGTTTTTTTTTTTTAAAATTTTAAAATTTGCAATTATCAGATATGCTAAGCTTCTAGACAGGTAAAAATTTGTTTTTCTTTTTTTTTAATTTTAGTAGAGTGGAATGTGCGTCCGGTGCATTGTCGTAAAAAAGAAGGAAAGCATAATTGCAACTGATTTTTATCATCAAATGACTAACATAAATGTGTGTGAATATTTTAGAACAAAAATCCATTTGATTAGATGATTGTTTAAATGGGTAATACAAATTAAATTAAAAATGTAATTAAATACCAAACTTAACATTTTAAAAATTTTCTTATTCAAAAATAATTCAATTGGAAACAATCAAACCACATTTATTTGGAATTAAATCAATTCTTTTTATCTCAAAAGTCTTTATTATATATATATGTTAAATTAATAAATCAAAAATTTTCCAGAATAAAAAATGATTTGCAATAGTTAATACATGAAAAAAATAATAGAAAATTTTTCAAAATCTTATATTATCATCTTTTTTAATTTTTTAAATCTTGAATAAAAATTTAAAATCAAAAATCACACATACATAATATGACATGTTTAATGTTAAAGTTATTAAAATATTTAATTTGTAAAATGCATTTAGATGATGCAAATTTTTTTTATAATTTCGAGAAAATTTAAATTTAAATTCAAAAAAATTCTGCTATGAATTGGTTCAAATTCTTCGTCATTTTTCATTGATATAATTAATTGAAATGATAAGACATAGTAAAAAAAATGAAATAAAATTTTTCAAATATAAAAACTTTTGATTTATCTTAAATAAATTTTTCCAAATAATTGGTTGAAGCGTCTTATGGAAATATTGAAAGATAAATTATTAAAAGGATAACAAAAGTTTCGAATTGAACTTGCACACAATAATTTTCATTTCATGCATATTTTAGACATTTGATTGAAATTTTCGATTGAAATATTATTTATCCTAATGAATTTCAATTTTTTTTTTAAATTTGAAAATAAATCATCTTATTTTTTGGAACTAATCAAGCAAAAATATCAATTTTTTGAATTAAAAGATATATATTATTTTTAGATGAAACTATTACGAAGTGAATAAAAAAATTGGTCAGAAAAGTTACCAGTTAAATCGTATTTTGAGATAAATTAGAAAACCACCTTGATATTTTACAATCACTCAATGATTAATTTATGAAATTTTTTATAAGTTTTTTGAAAGTATCTTGTTTCAGCTTCATAAAGTATATTTACTCAATGAATATAATTATAAATATCCTTTAATTATAAATAATCTAAGTAAATTTAGACTGTAAATACTGAATTATCATAAATTCTAGTAGCAGTTTTAGTTTTTGGATAGTTTATTCTTTTTATGTTTTGATTAGAGACATGATCAATCGGCGGTTGATTTATTTCATTAATGATTGCATCTAATGGAGGTACATTACTCGGTATGGTAACTATATAATTGTCAATTCTCCAACTTAAAAAAGATAAAGTTGATTTCCCTATAATAGTAAGAAAACTGATAATAAACAAAAGTGCATAGATGATCAATAAAATTAGTAAAAATAATCTGATAGATTGAGATGCTAATTTTTCTGATGTTCGATATTCAAGATAAGCAAGAAATAAAATATAAAATGCGATAGATGAAATCATTAAACAACTTGCAAAAGACAAAATTATAATCGGATTGCTAGTTATCCAACTAATAAATCCTTTATGTTTCTTTATCAGATTAAAACCTGTGTATTCTTTATGGCACACATCACATTTATTCAGACCACGTATACGTATCCATTCATATAAACATTTTCTGTGCACGTATGCTTGCGATCCAATACAAGCACAAGGCTGAAAATTTGATTCATTTTCAATCGGTTGCAAGCATATTCTACAATCCCTTTCATATTTTAATGATTCTTTGTTTTTCTTTTTAGTAGATGCACTTATTAATTCTGGCCGAATTAAAGTTTTTGACTTTATATTTTCAAATTTTAATGTGACAGGCTTGAGATCGATGGCTTTAGAAGCGATTGATTTGGTAAAAACAGATTTCAAATTAATTAATCTCTCTTCAATGATTTTCAAATTATCTTTTTCAGTAGTGTAAATTGATTTCGATCTTGGTATCTCTACAAGTTCAATTAATTTTTGTACATTAATTTTTTTTAGATTTTGTTTTACAAGCAATTTACTTTTGACATTTATACAATTCTTTTCTTTCAAATTTAAATTTTCTAGCTTTGACTTCAGATCAATTCGTTTCATTATCTTGGATGAACAATCAACATTTACTTTAGACATGTCCACATTACTAGCTGACGATTGATCAGAATGAAAATCTCTTATTTCAATATATTTGAATTTTATTTTTTCTTCTTTTGATCTAGGAGTAGATTCGCTTAATTTTGATATTGATGAATGTAATTTTTTTGCTGTTGTGTCTGGTTGTTTTTTTTCATTTGATTTAGAAAATTTAAATAAATTTATGACTTTGGTTAGAATTTCTTTTTTTTTCATTTTGTACATCATTCGATTTAATTTATTGAATGACATCTCTTTAAGTTCTTTTGAATGTACTGTTTTTTTCGTTTCTTCCTTATTTTCTAACATAAAATTTCTCATCGTCAATCCATTCTTGATTCTTAATTGTTTTAATTTTTTGTCTTTTTCATTAAGTTTTTTGAATTTTTTTATGGATTGTTTCATTTCAAATTTTTTCGATTTCTTATTCTTTAAAGTTTTATCAAAAATTTTACTGTTCAATTCCACCGATTTTGAAAGTGTAAATCTATCGGTTGTTAAATTAAAACGTTCTGACATTGAAAATCTCCTACTCTTTTTTTTTAAGAAGTCAATTGAAGATGATTCAATACTTGAATTACTTTGAAGAGATAAATTTTCGTTTTTTGATTCATTATTTTCTAAATTGCACGATGATTTTTTTTGTTTTTCCAGGCCCTTTTTTTCCTTTTTTATTATACTCATATTAACCTCAGATTTAAGATTATTAAAATTTAATTCTCACTGATTATCGTTAAAAAAAAAAAATGCTCAATATAAATAAATGATCTGAAAAAATAAATCTCAAAACGAATTCGAACAATTTAGCATACTTTTTGTTTACCTTGTTTTTTTTTTTCACTGTGCTCTCAAAAAACTGTAAACACAAACTTTCAATTTTTTTAACAAAAAAAAATTACCTTTTAATTTTGCATAAAGAATTCCAAATATATTTTTTAAAGTTATGAAATTTACCTTGACCTAAATCCAAATATAATCATTTGTCTATATATAAATAAATGTGTATAAGGATTACTTTAATCGAATACTTAAATGTATAAATCTTTGAGATATATTCTGAAAACTGCAACAGAAATGATAAGTTGGATTCGAGTAACAAAGGAGAAATTAATCTAGGTCTTTTTCACAGGTAATTTTTATTTAAACATAATGTGTTTAAGGAATTTTTGTTTTTTTTTAAGGATATCTTTGAATTAGATCCACACATACAGAGACCTATTTATAATTAAGAATATGTGAAATGCATAAATACAGTCTAGCACACGTACAAATTCAATGAACTTCATATCTTAATACTTAACCATATAAACTTAACAGTTTTCGGAAAAAAGTGCTAAAAAACCTTTCATAAGCAAGCACTTGTTCAAACAGAAGATTTATAAATTTAAATAAAGAGATCAGGAGCCTAGTTTGTTTTTTTATTATTTTCTGTTGTAAAGGCGAATACAGCACACCTTGATCTGTATTTGTAAATTTATTATTTTAATTTCGATATTTTTGAGTTTGCCTGTTTGATAATAATGATCATCATTCGTTGATACATAAACGCACAGGCTTTTAATGCTAAACAGAAATCCTTAAAATGTCGATAGGGAAATTATTTATATATTGATAATATATCTAATATTTATAAAACACAAATTTTCTTAAAAATTGAGCAATTTATTGGATAATATATGGAGTAAACGAAATATTACACACTTGTTATTTAACTTTTAAGGTAAATTTTGATCTTCAAAAATTTAAAGAAATTTTCGGATTATGATTTGCTTAAAAAAAAAAAAGGCCAACTAATGTTTAGTAAAAGAAAAAATTTCAAATAAAGTCTAAATTTTGTTTCAGTTCAAAAGTCTATTTGATTTCAAGAAAAAAGAGAGTGGGTAAATTTGTTCATGATCATTTAAGGTAAAAGGTCACACTTTAAAGAAATAAATTTCAATGAATTCAATATTTACGAAACAATTTAAATGCTAATAACAAGAGGGAATCCAGAATGTTCGTGTGATTATTTCGTCATATTGTATGTACATATTAATACGCTTTATCTGAACAATTCTTAAAATACCTTCACCAATGTCTACATATTAATTTATGATAGAGAATTAACGATAAAAATTTTCTTTATATATTTTAATCAAAGTCTGCAGTGTAACATGTTTGGGGACAAACAAAAAAAAACAACAAAATTCCTTTGAACAGCTGGTTAACCAAAATGGTATCTTAACTCACAGTTAAGAATTTTTGTATTTGTACATCCAAGATGAGCAAATAATGCAATTTCGACATTACAATTCAGATCTCTCTAAAATTTAAGATTCCAATGAATTTGAAATCTTTAAAGATTTGCCTTCAAAATCAACAAAAAAAAAAATAAATAATTTTCTGGCTAATTCAGTTACACATTACTATTATAAGATATTATTCATAAGTCAAGCTATGGTTGAGTATTTTGATTGGAAATTCACAAACTTATTTTGTTACTGAGTGCTAACAAAAAAAAAAAAACGATTTTTTTCAACTATATTTGACAAAGAAAGAAATCAATCATAAGTAAACTTATGATGTTTAGCCTATTAATTTATTGCAACACTAGAATTAAAATTAAATTTATATTTTTTTAAAAGCGAATTCGATTAATTTTAATTTTGAATCAAAATATAAAAATTTTTAAAATTTATTTCATTGAAAATTCAAATTCTTAAAATCGATGTAAATTTAGCTAATTTTGAAAAAAATTCATTTTTCAGTAACTTAATATATATAATTTTTATTTCAAATATTTTGATCAATATATCATTTTGACATATTGATAATAATAAAATCATTAATCTAAAAAAGAAGTAAATAAAAAAAAAAATTTTCATAAATTTTTGATTATATCCAATTTGTGAATGTTTAAGAAGTTATAATTTTTTTAAGAAAACTTTTTTGATGATAATTGATAAAAAAAATCGAATAATCTTCTTGGAAAATAATTATAATTAATTATAATAATAGTAACTATATATATATTAATTTGAATTGGTAAATAAAAAACAAAATAAAATAAGATAGCAATCAATGACAAATTTTTATTTCCCTATATTCATATCGATATTCAAAAAAAGAAAACAATTGTGATTTGGAATTTAAAGAAGAACAAACAATATTTGAACAGGTGTACTTTTTGATGAGTACATATTGAATGCAAATACCTTTACAATAAATAAGAAAAAAGACATAGCCTTATGAACATTTATATAAGGCAAATTCAAGTAAAATACATACTAATACGTAAGTATTCATAAAACAAAACTCTTGTTACAATTCATAATATGAATTTTATCTATGTGTACAATCTGTGCATTTAGTGTACGTTCATACCTAAAAATCATTGTATAAATTTAGAGTACCTGCACTTGAACTTCAACACATTGATACAAATTCACTCAAAAATTCAGATGGATAGTCAATATGTGCATGACATTTACTATCTCTTATGAGTCTTTTAGTCTTAAATTTACACTATTAGAGTATACTATTCTTAACTTGAATTAAACTAATTGGATGCTCAACACAGACTATCTAGAAAAAAATCTTCAATGATATTTTCTTCTTTATTTTTTTATTTTATTTTTTTCTTTAATTCGATACTGTCAATGTTTACCTTTTAATGACATTTTAATGTGTTTCTTTAAATCTTTTAATACCACAAAAATAACTAATGAAAATACATTTTCAAGCATAAATCTGCATTGGCAGACATATTTAAGGTCACATATAAACCTGTCAAACTGAAAAATTAGAAATCTAATTTAATATTATAAATTATATTTCTACGTTGCACATTTAAATTATTAAAATTGTTTCTCTTTTTTTGGTCGAATTCATTGCTTTAAACTTTTTTTTTAAGATTTTTGATATGTGTGGTCAAGAAACGTACTTAAAAATGTTATCTATTTTACTTGCATCTGTTTAAATATAACGTCATTTAGCCTAAATTATGAGTATAATTTTTTCGAATATTGCTCAACGATATAACATACTCTAAAATCAATCAAAGATGTCTAGTGAGCAGAAATGTTTGAAATCAATAAAAATACAAACACAAATCTTTCGAATAATTTTCATTTACTTTTTTTTCTAAATTCAAGTAAATAAAAAAAAAAAAATTCACGCATCTGGATAACTGAGAGACTCCAATTTTCGGTTTCAATAAATTTTACTATAGGACCTTATTATTTTATCACGATAAAATTTAAGGATGTAATTTTAGCTCGTTTTTCTTGGGGACACCTTTCTTAGGGTATTTAGTTTGATTTAGTTGGGATTTCTCGGTGAATATAATAAAAAAAAAAAGAAATATTTAATGTCTTGCTGAAAATGGTAATTTGTATGTATATCCAGAAAATATTTTTCAATATTTCGACTTCACTTAACAAACTTTTCAGAATGATTTAAATTTGACGAATGATATATACTATGTATGGTCACTGTAAAGATTCAAATTTATTTGCTTTACATTACCAGCTTCATATTCCATAAATGGCCATTTAAATAAGCCTAACTTTTTGTAAACATGATATTCCAATTTTTTTTCAGGTGCTTGCATTAATATTTTTATTTTTACTTTAATTCAAGACTAATTTTTACGTATTTCAATACAAATTTAGTAACTAATAAAATGTAAAAAAAACATTCATTCAACAATATTTATCATATAAAAAAAAAATTTTTGTACATGAACTTTAATGATTCATTAGATTGAGTTTATTAAACTAACTATGCTATGATTTCAAATCGAAATTATTTAATCTATATAATCATTCAGTTCAAATATATCTAGCTAATGCAATACAAAAATTTTAACCAGTTTGTTTATTTCTTTATAAAAATATTAGAAATTTAATTTTGAAATTTAAAAGATAAAACAATTCTAAATAAATCTATTCATTACTATCATTAAATTAATTAGCCATAATTTTTTAAAAACATTTATAAATCATAAATTTTTTTAGCGAAATAAATCAAAGTTTAAGATTTCTAAAAAAATCATCTGAATCTATAAAAAGTGCATCAAAAAAAATTGCAGAAAAAATATTTTATCAATTAAGCAAACATAATAGAATCACAACATATTTTTATCAAATTTTTATCAATTTTATTATTTCCCTGGGGAGTTTAACAAGCCGAATTATAATAATATATTTAAATTTCAAATTGATTATTCAATTCGTCGAAATCAGGTATAAATTCGAATTTTGTTATTTAATGCAAAAAATGATAGGTACTTTTTGAAGTAAGTTTTTAATGTGACATCAATAATTGAAAAATCAATAGATAATATTTGAGTTAGATATATTTAAATAAAATTCATCGAATCGCATTTTAAATTTTCATAAACTTGTTTGAAAAAATTTTGAATTTATGATTATAAAATCAATTGATTTATAAATTTTTTTTTGAAACGGAAAAGTAATATTGTAGTGTTAAGAAAAAAATGAAATATTCTTTTCTTCGCCTAGTAAAAGTATACGATTATTATTTTCTGAATAAATAAGAATTTTTTAATGTAAATGTATATTACATGTATTATTTTCATTAAGACAATTGTTCTAGTGCGTTATGTGGGCACTGACGGGTTTATTTGATTGTTTACACTTACTCTACCTATTAGATATGTGTGAAATAAAAATTGTACAATTCTTGTCTTCCCCATAGTATAATCTTTAGGTATTGCTTTGATAAATTTATTGATCAAAGAAATAAACCATTATAAATTGGCTCTTTAAAACTTATATTCCTCTTTTTTTTTTGAAATTTAATTTTTATTTCCAAAAATAAATTATCATATTGTTAAAAAGATTAATAATCAAAGATCAGAAATCGGTTGATAATCTGATCATCAAAGGAAAAAATTAGACTTATTTTTTGATAATTTTATTATCGGCACATGATTTAAATTTGAAAAAAAAAATTAAGAACAACAAAAAAAGTTGAAATTTTCTTTGAATCATAAATAAGGTCATTTTACGTAATCATTATTTAGTAAATCAGGCCGAGATTAATTTTTCACTGTTTTATTAATTCTAATTTATCTATTTGTAATAAATTTTTCATACAATAATCAATTTTTTCATTTAAAATTTCATTTAAAAATTATGGAAAAAAAAATTTTAATTTGATTCAAATCGGGATATAAAAATGAATTTTTGGAAGCATACTTCCATCTTTAGGTGATTAAGTTGTACTAGATCTAGTTTCTGCGCAAATGCAACTAGTGATTTTAAAAAAAAAAAGAAATAAAATTGACAGGAAGCGAATTTACCTTAAAAAGTATCAAGAATAAAAAATAAAAATTATTTTTAATTATCACTTGATAATGTGTATTAATCGACAAATAATTTTAAAGATATTTTTAGGTAAAATTAGGTGAAAATATAGAACTGCAACAACAAATGCTTAAAAATTTTGGATTAAATATTGCATCAATAAAGTGAAATTTTGTGCGTTAACCAACACCCTTAATTGGATCATCTATTTCTTTCTAAATAAAACTTTAAAACTTTGATTTTATCACTCGTGAATGCAAGTGTGCACACATTGATTAGTCTAGTTTGTCTACTTGTTGAATCATCGTAACTGATTCATCTATTTTAAAACGAAAAAAAAAAATATTTCTTGAAATGAATTCAACATTAGACACTTTTCAAAATGAAAATACGAATAACAATTACTTCGGTTTTGCAAATCTACCCAATCAAGGTAAGTTCACTAGAATTATTTTTTGTATTATAAAATAGTAATGAAAAGAACTCTTTCTTGCCCACACATCCAGCACACCGTAAATATGCAAAGAAAGGATTTCAATTTACATTAATGGTGGTCGGTGAAAGCGGTTTGGGTAAAAGAAAAATCTATCTAACCTGAAAAAAAGGAAAATTAAAAGAATTTTTATTCCTAATTTCTAACAGGTAAATCAACATTAATAAATTCATTATTTCGAACAAAATTGTATAAGAATCGAGAATTATCATCAATTCAACTAAGTGATTCAACATTTGAGAAAAAGATACAAATAGTACAACAAAATGCTGAAGTTGAAGAAAAAGGAGTAAAACTTAAATTGAAAATTGTAGATGCCTTGAATTATGGTGAGTCTATCAATGCGAAGGGTAAGTTTTTGATTTTTACATCAATTTTATTAATTGCATATTTATTTATTATTAAGACGAAAAAAATTATTATTTTAAAAGATTCAATTGATCCGATTTCACAATATGTTGACAAACAATTTGAAAAATATCTAGACTATGAAAATGGGCTCAATCGTCGTAATATGATCGATACACGAGTTCATTGTTGTTTTTACTTTATTTCACCAATCGGATATGGCTTGAAGCCATTGGACATTCAATTCTTTAAACAATTATCCACAAAAGTCAACATCATTCCTATAATTGCAAAAGCAGGTGATTATTGGCTATTCATTTAATACTTATAAGAGATTTTTTTATAAATAGTTTTAGTAATCGTTTATCATCAATACAGATTCACTGACTAAAGATGAACGGGAGAAATTAAAGAAGAGAATATTAGATGAATTAAAGCAGAATAATATACAAATTTATAACTTGCCTGAATGCGATCCAGATGAAGATCCTATTTTTTCAAAGCAAATGAATGATATTCAAGAAGCTATACCATTTGCAATTTGTGCATCAACCGATAAAGTCGAAATAGATGGAATGATGACATTAGGTAGGCAATATCCATTTGGAACTATTGATATAATGAAAAATGAGCATAGTGACTTTCTTAAATTACGAACCATGCTTGTATCATATATGCAAGACCTTCGAGAGGTGAGATTTAAACACGAATAAATTCATTCGAATTATACCAATAATAAAAAAATAAAATAATTCACTTTTTCTCATATCCAGGTAACTAGCGAGTTGTTATATGAAAATTTCCGTTCACTTAAATTAGCAAATGGATACACAGGTAATGATTCTACCTCAATTCCAAATAGTTTTTATGAAGATGAAAAGGATAAAAAATTGAGGGAAAAAGAAGACGAACTAAAAAGAATGCAAGCTATTCTGTATAAAATGCAAATGGAAATGCAACAGAAGACTGAATCTCATCTAACAAATTGAATTCTCCCAATTTTCTTGCATACTTTTTTTTTTATTTAATTATGAATAGCAACTGATTAAATTTTAATTTGAGTTACAGATCTCTAATTAGATCTATTAAAAAAAAATTCTAAGACATCATTGATCTTAAGGAAAAAGAGAGTTCTGTTTTTTTTTTATATTAATTGTTCTTTTTTTTTTTCTGTATTTGCATTTAATCGATGAATAAAATTTAAGCTTTACTTAAGAGTTGCCTAATTATTATGAAATATGTAGGAGATCACGCTGATTTGTCTGTTGATTGCGATTGTTTGATGACCATTGGTTTTATTAATTGAGATGTGTTAAGAAATTGAAATATTCGAGACGACGAGGAGTTTGTTGACTGAGCCTTGAGTTGAGGTGCTTGAACTATAATTTGTTGGCGAATATTAGATAAATTATTAAGCTGATTTTTGTTTATTTTTATGGGAATGCAATTGAAAATTTGCTTTTGAGTAGAAATTTGTTTGCTTTCTTTAACAGGCCTAAGAACTGATTGAATGGCAATTGGATAATTTGTTGTCGAAATCGAATCACCATTGATTGCATTTTGGATAGTCTTGTTCGATTTAGTTTGATTTGTTGTATATTGAATATTGGATGTGTCAATTATTTTAGAATTGCATATTATATTAGAACTTGTAGGAGCTGATGCTGAATAATTAGATGCATTTGTTCTGTGCTTGCAACTTAGTTTAGTTTCATCAACTGCATTCTCAACTGATTCAACTAAGGGATCAAAATTGAAAAATTCTAAAAAAAAAGGACATGACAAACCACATTTACCTAAACAAAAATCATAAAACAATATTTTCGATCGATATCGAGATTATTTTTAAATTATAAAATACTTACAAGTCCCATCTGAAAGAAGATAATTTGATAATTCATCCATAGAACGTATTATTTTTTGGCTAGGAGTAACATAAACAATCTTGTCATCCACAAGAATCCTTCGCCAATTAGATGGCACAGTTGCTACTTGTGTTGCTACTTGATCGATGAATATCACCAAATCATTTTTATCGCTTGAATTTTGTATTAAATTAGATGACATTTTCAATTTTTCTTCTTTATAAAATGATCAATGATTAAAAAATGAATTCTAACGAAAATCCAGCGAAAATTGACAGAAGCGTCCCCTCAAAATCTTGTTGTAACTTGAAAAGCAAAAAATAATGAATAAAAATAAAAATTCTTACAAATAAATTTCATATAGATTGTATGATGCAACTAGTAAAAATCAATGGGTTAATTTTTATACTGCAAACAGGATAAAAAAATAATTACTCGCAAAAGAGATAAAAGAAATTTTTTCATATCAAATGGTTTATTTTTAATTTATGAGTGTAAAATAGAATTGACATGTCATTGGAATCAATAAATTGAAATTTATTTATTTTATTAATGTGGTATATAACTTTCAAATAGAATTTGAAACGTGTATTGTTTATTTACCTGTATATATTTGCATACAAGAAGGTGAATGTACGATTTAGACCGTAACAATTCATTATTTATCCAATTCGATAAAACTCAAAGAATATTTTATAACTTACATATGTGTAGACATCAATTACTGGAAAGATTTAATACGCTTATTTATAACCTATTTGATTTTATTTTTAATAGTAATAAGCAAAAATTAGACAAATTAATTTAAGAGCTAAATTAAATAAAGTTGGCCAAAAGGCAAATTAGATAGATTACACTTTACGGATTGGCTAAAGTGAATTCGATCAGATTTATAAAAATTAAATATGATGAAAAAAAAATGGATTATTTACAAATTTAAATAATGTGCACACCAGTAGAAGAAATGCCCCAAAAGTTTAATTATTCTGATAGATGATATATTTTTTTGTAATTTGAATCAAATCGTACATTTTTATACTCAGGTAGAGCTAATAAAATTTATTTTATTCATCAATCGAAAAAATACGCTACTTAGTATTGATATGTTTTGATTTGTTTTTCAATTTTACTTTTGATTATTTTCCTTTCGAAACTTAACAAAAATTAAATTAAATTATCATTAGTCCATTTCAGTGTTATATTTGTATTATTACATTTATTTATCTTATCGTTTCTTCATCTTGAAAAAAAAAACGACATTTCAAGACAATTTCTTAAAGTTGATTCTTTTATTTTGAAATGTATTTTTAAATTTCAAATCAAGGTATTTTTATAACTCTCAATTATTTTTACAGATCTGTAGAAATTAATTTAGAGAGAATAAGAAAAAATCCGTCTAAGTCAAAAAACATGATTTTCTAAATAGTGCAAACCTATGCATTTTTTCATTTTCTTTTTCTATGAACTAAAAATAAAAGTGATCATAAAAAAGATGATTGCTAGGGATTACTTTTGTGTTTTGCGGTTTAATGAGCCATTTGTAAAAAAATATCGTTCGAAAACCTGTTTCATCTCTATTATGCACAAATTTGTATACAAGAGTTAAAATTTGTTCTAATTCAACAAATTAGAACGGTTATTAATGATGAAAATAAATAAAAAACCACAATTTATAACAAATTCACTTCCAAATGCAATGAATGCATCACACGATAAAAAAAATGTATCAAATTAACTTGAATTAAAACTAAAATAAGCTATTTTTTTAATTGTTTTAACATTGCCTTATTCTGTACTTGAATAGTAGTATTTGTCTTATCAGCTTTTTTAGCGATCACATCTAAAGTCTCGTTTTGCTCATCAATTTCTTTGCCAAGACTGAGAGCTATATTCTTGAGACGACCGATACCTGATTGAATATCGACAAGTGTGCCATCAAGTTGAGAATTGAAGTCTGAATTCTTCTTAGCAGTGTCTTGAATTTTGTTTTCAAATATTGTTTCTAGATATTAATTTGAAATAATTTTAAAAAACTATTTAATTAAAACAAATAATTATTAATTAGGCAAAATATTGAATTTCTTACCTGGTACTCGATTTGTATACTGACTAGCGTCATGTGTACTATTGCTTCTTAATTTTTCTAATGTATTATTGAGTGTACTATTTTCATTAAAATTATTGACCGATTGTGATCCTTTTAAATTGGATTGGTTAGTTGTTGACGATTGTTCATCAGGTTTTTTCTTTTTAAACATGGATTTAAATCCGCCGAACATAAAGCCTAGCATTCCTGAGTCCATTGCCTTGATATGTTTTTGGCTTTGTCGTGTCACACCTGATATTGTGTCTAAGTCATTTTCGATTCGATTTAATTTTTCTTTTTGTTCTAGTAATTCAACGCCTGTCTTGGTACCAACCTGTTCTGATTCGTTGATCAGCATCATAGAATTTTTCGCACTTTGTAAACATGAATCTTCAAGTCGATTTTTTTCGAGCAATAAAAGTTGTTTACGTTGAAAATCGGCAACTGCAGACGATGGTTTGTTATAATTCATTCTCGAATTGGCTAGAAATGTTCCATCATCAACATCATCATTCAAATCATATTTATATTGGTTATTCATTTTTGAAATTCTTTATGATTAAAAAACGTTTCAGAAACAAAATTTTAATAGAAAAAAAAAAAATAAAATAAAAATGAAATCTCGCTTTATAACTTTAAATTTAAATTAAACTCCCAACTGTTTTTGCACTCTCGATTCTGTGTAAACAATGTGTATGAAGGCTATTTTTACTAACAGATTTTTGTAAAAATAAATAAACACACAGTTTATTTTTGATACTCATTATAAAATTGGCAAATGAGAGTGTATTGCAAACTGATACTCTTATAAAATGAACAACTGTACGAATTGGATCAGTATAAGTAAACAAAGAGTTTGATTCTTATATATTTTCTTTTTTAGAATCAACAGTTTACAGTTTGTATCGTTTTCGACGCCCAGCTGTTATTGTATATTTGCCGGTTATTCGGCATTTGAAGTTTAAACTATTATAATCGAATAATTTTGTGTGCAGTGTGTATACATATGTGAAGAAAGAAGGCGATTCTTTTTTTCTCTCTCTTTCTCCATTTAATGATTTAAAAAAAAAAGACAAAAAAAAAAAAAAACGATTTTTGTTTTGCATGAGATTATTTTTTTTAAATCACTTTTCATCACTTGATCAATTCAATGACGATAAGGTGAAATTTTAAATTGTGATTTCTTAATCGTATTTGTGAATACAGTTCATCATATATAATAAATTTTTCAATTCTCTCGCGTAGGAAGGAGGGCGCATTGCCGACGCATCTACGTGCTTGACTCCTTACCGTCTGTGCTGATAATCCAGTCACACACTTCTCTTTTTTAATTGGTTTTTTCTTATATTGAGGTTGTTGAAATTTTTTAAATTAAAGTGTATTAAATTTCGTTTTAAAAATCTGCTTCGTGTGTGTGTCTTAAATACTTTTTATCGTTTTGATATTGTATTGATACTAGTGACTAATCTTTAGACCATTATTTTTTTAAGTTCTTTTTTCTTTTTTTAACAATGGCCTCTCTACGCCCTATTAAACAAATCTTTTCATTACTTAATGAAATTGCGGTTAAAAAAAATTTACCTGTCTCATCGTCACTATTTACTAGTTCAGTTTCTGGACAACATCAACCACAACCAAGACTTGAAAACAAAGTGAAATGCACACTTATACCTGGAGATGGTGTCGGTCCAGAATTGTGTTTTTCCGTTAAACATGTTTTTGATTCAATAGGTGTACCGGTTGATTTCGAAGAACTATTCGTAAGTGAAGTTAATCCGAGAATATCTGTTCCATTTGATGTGGTTATCGATTCAATCAAACGCAACGGTATTGCTTTAAAAGGAATTCTTTCTACCCCATTCAGATCAAACTCAGGGGAGCTTGAAAGTCTAAATATGAAAATACGAAAACAACTTGATCTATTCGCTAATGTTGTACATATAAAATCAATGGAAGGTAAAGTTATATCTTTCATTTTTAAGATGCTATCTTTTTTAATTTATCAGAAAAATCTGGTAAATATTGGTAATCTTATAATTACTACCTTTATGAAATTTTCAATTAATGATTTCATCGCTACGTAATTAATTTGTTTATTTTTTATTTTTATTGTATTTTTTTTTAAAGGTATTAATTCTCGCCATACTAACATCGATTTTATCACGATTCGAGAACAAACTGAGGGTGAATATTCAGCACTTGAACATCAATCGGTACCTGGTGTGATTGAATGTATGAAAATAATAACTGAAGATAAGTCTCGCCGCATTGCCAAGTTTGCCTTTGATTATGCAACAAGACTAGGTCGCAAAAAAGTAACTGCCGTTCATAAGGCGAATATCATGAAATTAGCAGATGGTCTATTTCTGAAGTGTTGCAAAGAGACGGCACAATTTTATCCTCACATTGAATTTGATTCGATGATTATTGACAATACTTGCATGCAAATGGTCGCCAATCCACAACAATTCGACGTCATGGTAATGCCAAATTTATACGGTAATATTATTGATAATTTGGCAAGTGGTCTAGTTGGCGGTGCAGGTGTAGTACCAGGGGCGAGCTATTCGTCAGATTGTGTCATTTATCAACCGGTATGTTTTGAATCAATCAATGTTTATTGAGCAAAAAAAAAGATTCTTATTTTATTTTCTTATTTATTTGAGTAACAAATGGATTTGCATTTTATGTCTATCGTCTTAATGAAAGATAATTTTTAATTTATTTGAGAAAAAATATGTGTCAATTTCAAACATATTAATCAAGAAATTATTTTTCTATGCCAATTTTTGATATTTATAATTTTTGTTTAAGTCTGCTAAAAATTTATCAATTACTTATTTTTATTTTCAACAAAAATTGTATACTAATCAATTTTTTTTTTGTTTTTCTTTTAAATAATTTTTGGTTAAACTTTGTCAACTTTTAACTGGTTTCGTAATACTTAAAGGGTGCTCGTCATGCATATGGTCAAGCTATCGGTAAAAATATCGCTAATCCAACTGCTATGTTACTATGTGCAGCTAGAATGTTACAACATGTTAATCTAAATGATCCATCAAAACGCATTCGACGAGCAGTACAAAAGGTGATTAAAGAAGGAAAAGTTAAGACTCGTGATCTCGGTGGTTATGCATCAACAACTGATTTTACAAAGGCCGTCATTGATAACCTACACACAGATTAATTTTTCTATATTACCCTAGCCTTTGATGATCTTATTAGATTTGAATATGTTAACTCTTATGTATTATATAGTAGACCAATTATTTATTTACATATACTCTGCAATTGGGAATGTACTTGCTAATTCACTTTTAGGAATCATATTTTTTATGAGCTCATTAAGTATTTTCAATTTATATTTAAAACAATTATCGAAAATGAAATTCATTTTTTAATTGTACTACTATTAATATTCTCTAATCTAATGATATTTGTACAACTCATCAATTGAACCTTGCGCAGAGTTTGACCATTTTTTAAATATTAGGATTTTCAAATTATTTTTCTCTTCAAATTTTATTTTTTAAAGACAAATCATTTTTTACTCGGTCGTAAAATTTTGAAAAAAACAAAAAAAAAATGGCCCCTGTCAATCTCACTTATGATAAACCAATATTTATTCGTAGGTGTACAAATCCAGGATTCTCTTGCTCTTATTTATAATAACAAAAAAATGTCTGATTTTAGATATTAAATTTAGTCCAAAAATAATTTTGATTTTTAAAGAACTTTAATTTCTTTATTGATAATTTTGAGAATTGGATTGTATCCATACCAATTACTAAATGAGTCAAGTGTCTTTAAGTCGATAAGTTTGATTTATTCATCATTTTTAAGCAAACTATTTTCAAGTTAATATTTTACATAATATCGAATTCGTAAACAATGTTTAATTTAGAAAATTAAATTTTGTGCTTTTCCAATTCAAATATATATTTAAATATACTTCAGATAAACTTAAGAAATCACCGTAACTATATTTCTAAAAAATTTCAGTGAATTATTCTTGTTAATAGTTTTTTAAAGTTACAATTTGATTGTCGTATTAAAGCATTTCAAGATTATCCAATTTTGAAATAAAATTTCATTTATATATTCCCTAAATCAAGATAATGCCGATGTTATCTAATATTTTACAATCTTCACACTAACGTTATATTTGTGTAAAGTAACAAAGTTTCTAAACTTTATCTGTAAAGTCTTATAAATAAAAATGTCGCACTGAGTATGCGATAATCCAGTAATTGTTGAAATTTTCTAACTTCGAATTTGAATTTTTTTATTTTTTTGTCACCATAAATGGAGGTTCATAGAAAGTATCAGAACAGAAAACTTAATAGATTTATGTATTCAAAATTCAGCCAAATCCACATCGACACTGTTCGCTTCGAAATCGGAAGCATTGTCCATTTCTTCCTCAGATTCATCAGAGTTGCTAAAAAAATGAGCGAATAAAATTATGTAAAAATGAATTGATTTCGATGAATCGGTTTATTTATAATTTTTATGTGTGTAAGTTAAAAAAAGGAAGCATTTTTTTAATTTTTTTGATATGTTTCAATTTTTGTAAATAAAAAAAAAAAAACATCCTAAAAGAATTTTGTTTGGATAATAATGAAATAATTATCAATTATAAAAATGATTCTTACCTTTGAATTTTGCACGTGAAGAACACCACACGCTTCAGTTTGCGATTGTAAAAAAAATAATTAAATGACCATAAGCAACCATCCTCTCCGAATGGATCCGAATTTAAATCAGGATTATAGCTAAAGAATTAAGAAAGATTTTGACTAGTCTCTTATCATAATAGTTTACTATATTTAATTAAGCAAAAAAATTTAATGTTATAAATTTGTGCATTAATATTTACCTGTAAATATCGCACTCATTAAAATTGATTTCACTGTCTATTGTTGACCACAATTGAGTTCTCAATTTAGAATACGCCTGAAAAGCTTCTGTGCTTTGAAAACTATTATCCACAGCATTCATGACCCACTAAAAATAGATTTTAAGAGTTGAAAATTAGATGAATTAATAACTAAAATAAATGAAAATCATATTTCTTAAACTGTTTCATTGAGATTAATTAGAAATTTCAATCGATAAAAACAATATGCATATTTATGACAAAATTAGTTTATCAAACTGTTCAATGTTACACGAAAAAAAAGAAAACGAATAAGCGGAAAAAAGAGAAAAAATTTGAGAAACTTGATTGCACTATCACTCTTTTGAAATTTGGATGGTTCAGAAAAAATTATATAAAATTAATATGAAAATATAAATGCCACTGATTGTCAAATATTTTTTGAAAAAAAAGGGCCTTAAGTAATAAAAATTCTTATTCAGGTGTTATTTAATTGCTATCAGTATAATTATTTTATCTAACTAGTATATAAAATAATTTTTCATATTGCTTATTAAAAAATTATTTTTGAAAAAAAGATTGATAAAAATAGGTTTTCTAAATATTTTGATTTGATTATTAAATATATATATTTTTCATATCCGTATAATATAAAATTTTCGAATTATTTAACAATATTAAATCAATTTTTTAGATGTGCTAAATTTTTTTTTTATTAGTTCAAATAATTAGAAAAATTTTTTCAAAAAAAAAAACTAAAGTTGAGATTCATTAAAATAAAAATCAGTGTCTTAAATTACAATATTACATTAATTATCAAATCACATTTTATAAGTCATAATAAATTTATAAACCTAGGGCGAAATGCATCGTTGCACTTTCCAAGCTCATTTAAGTCAAATTACTTGTCAAAAAAAAAAAGAATTTCAATTATCTAAAATTCAATGCTTTATTCATTCGAATCTAGATCTATTTTCTTTTTTCATTTTAAATTTTCAAATTTTATAAGCATTTTTTAATGTCTAAATTATTGAATAGGCAAACAGTTAATAACAAAATATCATTTTCAAATTCTGATTTCAGTCAAATAATTAATCAATAGAGGAAAAAAAATAATGAAATATAATTATCTAAAAAATAATGTAAGAATTTATATTTTTCAGATTTAAAGATGATAGAGAACTATAAAACATTAAAATTACACTTGAAAAGCAAATTTTGATTAATAATTGTTTTTGGTTTAAATTGATTAGAATTTGACGCTCAAGTGATCAAATGACAAATTCAACAGCCTAATTAAAAGTTAATTAGTGTAGATATAAATTTTTTTATAAAGCAGCAAAATTTTTTCTCATTTTTTTCGATGAATTGAAATCGAACGTTAGAAAAACTAATTACACATTGTTTATATACAATAGTATTGTATCAGATATGATCTTTTATTATCAATTTATCTCTTTTCGCGTTTCTATTTTTGTGAAAATTTAATTGAAAAGTACGATTTAGAGTATGATAATTAAATACTTAAAATTTGTTTCAATCTCGATTTAAAAATTTTTGTTCATTTCCGTTTTTTTGATTCAGGTCTACAATTTTACTGATCAAAAGTGAATGATTAAAAAGAAAACGATTTTCCTACCCGAATACTAGTCTCCTTATTGAATTCGTCACTTTTAGCGTTGCTAAAATCATAGTCTGGATAGAAGCTCGCATTCAAAGTAGATATGAGATAAAACAATGTTTTGCGAGATATTGTATCACAAAAATATCCACCATCTCCATCTTCGTCACTGTGACTAAAACTTTTACTCGTACTTTGTTTTTTTTTGTGCGATTAAAAAAAAAATTGATGCAAGATTTTTGTTAATACGAAATTTAAAGAATTTTTTTTTTAAAATTAGAAAGAAATATTTAAACTCTTGCATACAAGATAAAAGGTGTAAAGAGCTAAAATACAATGAAAATGAAAAAGTTTTTCAGGATCTTATATCATATATATCATTTGAATAACAAAGAAATTATTCATGCTTTAGGGAGTCATAAATTAGTTTTTTATGTTATATGAAATAAAATGCCTTTATCTTGAAAAAAAAATGTTATGTTTTAGAAGTAGAGAAAAATCTTCAAATTTTGGAAATAATTTATTTGAAAAATAATACCTTGATGAACAAGCTAGACTTTGACTCTGAAAATTCATTGTTTGCGGTAATAAAATGGGTGGTGAAAGTGCTTGAAGATCATGTGGACTGGTGCCAGGTTCGGCATGCATTGTCTTGTATAGTCGTTTATCAATGCCAACCATCTTACACGAATAGCTTTCCACCCTGTTATTAAATCAAAGATAAGTAATTTAATTTATTAAATCATGACTAAGTGATTGATTACATGAATTTCATTATAAAAAAATCGTTTAAATTCATAGAAGACAATGAGCTATTAGCCATTAAGTTCTTTTTTTACCATTAAATACATAGTTGAAACTGTGATACGATTCTTAAAAATTTACATTTTCAATAAAACTTTTTATAATTTTCCCAAAAAATTTACTGTTTCTAAAATTCGATAATGTAAATTTTACTGGTTGCAAATTGTGAAAACAATTAAAATAACAGTAATCGTTTTAATATCGAATTCACCCTCTAAATTGAAGTTGCGATAATTCATCTATTGGCTTAATATAAACTGTTTTCATTTTTTGCAACAATATTTGTTAGAAGCATTATAAAATTAAATAAGGAATTGAATTTGATTTAAACTATATATAAAACAAATGATAAATATATATCAAATGATTTAAGCCTTAAGTGCCTTTAAAAAGTTCAAATCATTTCTATATTCAATATTTGCTAAAAAAAATCACAAGTCGTCTTGATGTTATATATACTTCTGAAATGGTGAATCATTCTTTATAAAAAATTTAGTCATGAAAAATTTATTATTTTGTGATTTTTCACGTAAGTTTAAGTAAATTTTCAGATTTTAATCTTTTGAAATTTGAAGTGTTAAGTATATAAATTATTTTATTCAAAAATCAAAAATTTCAGATTTATGTTTTCTCTTTATGATTCTCAAACCAAAATTTATAACTTTATTCAAAATACGAATTATTACAACTAAGCATAGGATCGTCAAAGAGTAAAAAAAATTAATTGAAAATTATTCTTCAGTGAAAAAATTTATAGATCAAATATCACCTGTAATTAAATAAGTAATTTTTCATAAAAGTATTTGCTTTTCTTCTTCAAATCTTTGAACATATGGTACTTGATACAACTTGAATTGTTATAAATTTATAAAAAAATTATTATTATATTTATTCTTTACTCGCAATAATTATATATTTCAGAAAAAATACCTATAACGAATCTTGACATCAGGACCTTTTTTAATGCCTATTAATGTATCATCTTTGTTTTAGGTGAATACAACTTAACAAATAAAATCCAAATACTGATCGATAAAAATAAAAAAAAAAATTTATGCAATTTGAGAACTTCGCGAAGAAAAGATAAAAATAATTTAGATAAAAATGATTTCCGAAACAAAAATTACTCGAGCACAAAAAAAATTTGACATGCATTTTCGAAAAATCAATGAAAGGCGGCACTTCGAATTGAAATGTCAATTCAATCAACAAAGCATGCAATTTAAAATCTGGTAAGTGTAAAATTCTTAAAATTAAGAAAAAATTTGTTACAAATTTGAATTCAAATATATTATAACAAGAAAGAAAAATATCCAAAAAAAAAATTCTGAATTATTAGAATATACAAAATTTTTGGCATGAAATGTTTAATTTAAACAAAATTTTAACAACTCAAATTTTTCCAAGAAAAATTGATATAATACTAATAATAATAAAACTAAAGTACAGATATCAATCGATTTGGAAAATAATTATAGTAAGTTTACAGAATTTTTTTCAATAATCTTTTTGATATAAATTTTGCTAACAAATCCAATTAAATGTTGTTAAGATATCGAAAAATCATTTTTAAAATCGTCTTCGCCACATTGATAATGAAATTTTGAGAAAAAAATTATTAAACTTCAATTTGAACAAGATTAACTCTTGTCTAAGCCGATTTAAATGATAAAAAATTTTTATTCGAAAGAAATTTAAACTCCGAAATAGAGTAGATTAGATGGAAATTTCGAAGGGTTTGTATTTCTTATGAATTTATTTTGTTTTTTTTTTTTTAAATTAATAATAATAAATTATTGAAATTATAAATAAAAAATCTTAAACTAAAAATCTAATATTTTAAACATTTGAAGTGAATTTTAGATATCTTTTACAATTTTATAAATTAAAACTTAAAGACCTTTTCTACTCAGTAAAATTTTAAAAATATTAAGATCAATATTATATATCTTAAACATTAAAAAAATAAAAAGAACTTACTTGCCGATAAGGCGTTTATATCCGCCGATCTCGAAATTAAGTAAAGAATTTAGAGATTCAAATTTAGTATTCTCCAAAAGCTTCATTATTACATATATTTCGAAATGCTTTCCAATTCAAGAATAAAAAAGAATGTTGTTGTATCCTGAAATGTAAAATTCGAAGTTAAATAAATTGAATCTACCAATTCGATTTTAAATTTTGAAATTGAAAATTTCAAATAATTTAAGATAATTCATAAAAAATTTTGTAAAACTGAAATTTCAAAATTCTACTTTTCATTTTTATACTTATTTATAAATTTATTTGAAATCATTTATACTTAATTAGATAAAAGATAGAAACTTACATTAAGTTTTTAATTTTTCTAAGTTTGTGCTTCACAAATTGGTAATAAAAAATAAAATTTGATCTCAAGTAATTTAAATAATTATATTTAACTAAGTAATCCAGATTGTGAAAATTATTCGAACTGAAAACCAATGAAAAATTAACGATTATTTTTCAAATTATTTTGAAAGTTTTTGGAAAACAAACGATGAGTTTTAAAGATTGAAAAAATGATCTCGAAAAAATGCCTGAAAAAAAAATAATATATTTAAATATTCAAGATTATAAAAACATAAATAATACAATAGAGAATATTTTGTCAATTTTTCGAATAAATGGCTCCATTTTAAAATCTTATCTTATCAAAACAAACACTAAATTAAATGAAGATTAATTCAAGAGAACGTTTCTCGATTAAGAGTAAAAATTTTTTTTTGTAAAATTAGATAATTGATAGTATTTCTATGGTAAGTGATTATTTTTATAATACGGATTCATTACTACAAATTTTTTATAGCTCTTATAATTACATTGAGCAAGAATATATTTTTTGGGCCCTAATAATTTTAATAACTCAATAAAAGATTTAATACATATTCAAAATTTTTATTCACTTCTCAACTACCATTAGATTTCTAAATCCTACACTGACAGGCCAAGTACTTTAGAATAAGTTTATATCACACATATACATTATACTAAAATTATGAGATTTTGTAGAATGATTAATTTTCAAGTGACAGACTGCTCAAAAATTTTGAATATTCAAATGTTATAAAAAAAATTAAATTAAAAATAATTGAAAACTAATATTAGTGTCACAAGGCGAAAAATTCTAGTTTGAACATCAAAAAAAAAAAAATTAAGACCCATGACACACTAGATTTGTTTTTTTTAAAATTATTAGTCGATTGTATTTTTAAGACAAAATAACACTAGACTAAATTTTTGAATGAAATTCTTACACAAGTATCAACACGGCTCATAAAACAATTCAAAGAACAATTTAGGTGTAATTTCATGTTCCTATTAGACAAATTTGATGCTTGTTTATTCAAACAGTATGATCATTGTCATTTTCAGAACAGATAGAGTAGCTAGAGTAAACATAATGTTTGCAGATACATAAAAACGTTTAATGTATAATCAAGCATTTCCTGATTAGCAAATACATTTAAAATTAATAAATAGGAAAGTTTTTATCGTAAAATTTACAATAATTAAATAAATTAAAAAAAAATATGAAAAGGTAAATGTCCTTTTATCTTTTTAAAAATTTATAAATAAAATAAAAAAAATTCTTACATTTAATTAAAACTCGAAGAACTTATAAAAATTTTTTGAAACCAAACAATCAATAATAATTGAAAAGCACAAAAATTTTATTGAATAAAAATTATTTAATGATTCGAAATCATTTATATTTAAATGATAAACTTTACGTAATTTTTTTCGAATTTATAATGAATTCAAGAACACCAAGATGACACATTGATAAGGATTAATAGAAAATCTTCAAGAATTGCGTATTTTTACAAGAACAAAAGCACAGAAATTTTTGATTTTGAAAAACATGAAAAATTTTTTTGACTTGTTCACTCAAAAATTTGAATTTTCAGAAAGAAAAAAAATAAATAATTAGCGGCGGGCACTTAATGAGTACAGTGAGATGATTAAAGAGAGATAACATTCAACAGAAATAAATCTTGTTTTGAATGAAATTCCAATTCGATAGAGATTCTACTGATTTCAATGCTTGTTTACTCTATAGAGCTAAATTCATTCTCTAATCATGTAAACAAATTTCTGCGCATGCACTAATATTTTTTAAGTGCGAACCAGACATTTTATATTATGGGAATATTATTAAAATTTATTTTGATTAAATCACATATTTATCAATTCATTCCAATTCAAATTTTATCATATGCCTAATTATTATAATTCTCAAAAATTTTATATTTCCTAGATTTTTTAATAAATCTGTTTCTAACTTAAATAAAAAATAGATAATGTAGATGAATTGAATTTTTATTTTGTTTTCACTTAGATTGAATAATAAATTAATAGTTTCTATTCAAATAGTCACTATTAAACCTAACATTGAATCTTTTTAAAATAGCCTCAAAAAGGTTTAAAAAAATTTAAATTGAATTTTTAAAATTTTTCAATCTTTAGACTTTATGTGATAATGAAAAAAAAAATTCTTTTAACGTCAACATACAAGCATCTTTTCAAACTTGAAAAAACTAAGAAAATTCAACCATTTTTTTTTCATTCTGAATTGTTTTCACATTGCTTTCTAAAATATGAATGATTCTTATTATTTTTTTTTTTTTATTAAATTCTAAAAATACGAATTTGATTATATTTTCAAAAGACGAATTTTCCTAAGAAATAATTTGGTAATCTTTTATCGGCAAAAAAAATTTAATCTATTCTTAATGGCATAAAAAATTAATTAATTGTCAGCAAGTCTAAAGAATGAATTGATCTCATTTTTCAAAATGATTAACCAATTCATTTTATAATTTTGTTGAGAATACAACTTTAATCATATTTATCATACTTTGTTAATTTACATAATCGAATTTTTTTCCATTTGATTTTTTAATTAAATATTTCTAAGAGTATTCGATATTTTATATAGAATATAGAAAATTGTTTTGATATATTGTCAGTGTCTAATTTTCTTTTGATTTTGCTTGTATAATTTATAATTTTTTTAAAAAAAATTTGATCAAAAAAAAATAATGAATTAATCAATTCTGAAATAAATAATATTTATACTCTTTTTT
>BLXL01010035.1:0-28812 GCA_023170135.1 Acarapis woodi | reverse complement strand
AAATTGTAAATGTGAAAAAAAAATTTTTCCATCCTAATTTTGTTGAGAGTAATTTACAACAACTCAACTGACTCCTATGTAGGAGATGAAAAATATTGTAATTTTAAAAATTTATAGAATATTTGATATGCGTTTAGTTTACATGCAAACATTGATACAAAAATATTAGCTAATATAAATTAGCTATTTTTATATGATTTTCTTTTAAATTTTCACTTGTATTTTAGAATATGAAAAAATTATATATATATAGTGTAGTTTCAATTCGATAAAATAATTTATTCACCAAAAAATCAAAAGAAAAAAAATTAATAAAAATAAATCGAATTAAATTAAATATCAAATTTATATCAATTTAAATGTTCGAAATAACATTTTTTGAATATTCAAGTCATAAAATTTAATTTGTCTATCACTTTTATTTGATTCTAATTTGAATCAGAACATCAAAGAAAAAGATATATATAGAAATTATGTGTATGTTTAATTTTCAGCAAAAATCAGTCAAATGCTTTTTATTGAAAAAAAATTGGAAAGCTGTTTGCTTAATTTTGATTTTTTATGATATTAAATGATTTAAACTTGTAAAAAATATCCAGTGTAAAAAATGTACTTTGTGTTTAGAATTTTGAAAAAATTTCTGTCAAAAATTTTTCAAATTAAAATATCCGACATTTTTTGTTGGCATTAACTCAATGAATAAAATAAATAACATTTTATAAAATTCAAAGTATAAAAAAATGTTTGAATTTTTTTTTGTTTAGATTCTTCGTATTTATTGTGAAAAAAAAAAATTTTTTTTAATTATTTTTTGAGTTGATTTTGACTTTTACATGTTTAGATAATTGGTATTTTTATAAATTGGGATTTATCAAGTCTATTTTTTTTAAAGATTTTATTCAAAACAACAAAGAATAATAAGTCGCATAAGAAAGACTTTGAAATCCCAATCAAACATTAATACAAAGCATTTTTAAATTTGACATTATTTTAGTAAAATATCAGTTCATTATATTGACTCAATAAAGAAAACAAAAAAAGAGATTTATTTCTTTCAAATCAAATCATCAATTATTAAAGTGATTTGTACAAAAAATAGTGGGAAACCGAAGCAAGTTTTAATATCCAACTAAGAGAAAATTTAAAGCCAAAATTAAATTGTTTTCAAATTTTATTAAATAAATTGAAAAAATTATAGAATATTAAATTTTGAAGCTCAAATATTTTATGAATCAAGTCTATCGAATGATAATTAAATTTCCCAAATTCGATAAGAAATCTCTATCTTTTTTTTTATATCAATAATATAACAAAAAAAAAAAAACGATTTGTTAATTTAATAGAAATTTTAGGAAAACAAGCCAACTAATTTTTTTTTAATTCAGCTTGATAATATTAGAGGATTTCGATATTATATTCATCCTTAATTTGTGAAAATAAAAACCGTATTAGGTTCTAAATAATTTTATTAGATTATCTATCATTTGAAGCTAATAACAGTCTTTTCGAATATTCTATAACAGTGAATATCTAATATTGACAAAATTTTATTTTTTGCACTTTTTGTTTACTCTTAATTTGAATGGCAAATTTCTTATTTGTGCATTCAAACGTCAAAAGCGAACTTATTTCTCAAAAAATTGTGCCGCCAATTCGTAATGTTAAAATTAACTAACATGAAAAGGCAAAGAAAGAACCTTAAATTAGAATCAATTTTTATTTTTATTTTTCAGGTGCATATTTTTATTTAAACTCACTTTTGTTTTAATATTTTTTTCAAAATTTTTACCGAAGGGTGCTTTAAATAAAGCTAAAGAAATCCAGACTATGTCTTTTTAAATAGAGAAATTTTTAAAATCTAAAATTTTGATCTAATTTTTTATGATTCCGAAATTTTTTTTATCAAATTTTCATATTATAATTTTTTGCAATTAACAAACACTTCAATAGCTAACTTATTTGAAACGCATGAATTCTTACGAATGAAATACAATTTAAAATCTAGTGAACCATAATTTTCAAATCAGCCTTTAGCTTTTTATTACAAGCTAAGTTATTTTTACTGTTTACCAAAAAATAAAATTTTTAACGGAAAATAATTTAATCTAATGACAATAATTCACAACTATTTATAGATTGATTCCTGACTTATACTATGTTCAAATTTGATACTTCAGGATGAAAATAATTAATTCTTTTTGAAAATAAATTTTTTTTTCAAATTATTAACAATTAAGTTTAAAAAGAATCTTTTTTAGGCCTTTCAGTTAAATTTTTTGAATCGGTATCTATCAGCGAAAAAAATTAATAAACTTTGATAAATTAAATTGCTTATCAAAATGATAGAAAATATATTTGTAAAGCGTATTTTGTTTAATTTCGCAAATTTGAGATTCAACCTTATTTACTTATCTTATTTTTTAATTTGAATGAATCATTCACAAATAAATTTCGAATTAAAACACAATTCTTTTTCATTATGTTATGCGAAAAGAATTGAAGCTCATTAATTTTTTTATGTACTATTTTAATGATATAAAAATAAATTGATTATAAATTAATTGCTGAATCGAAATTGTAGCGATTGCGAGACCTAAAAAAGTAAGCTTTATTGAGATTTTTTAACTGAAATTTCCCTGAAATTATTATTAATCAAATACATTTGAAAGAGTCATGACATATTTCTCGTTTTGAAGTTTAATAGTTTCAAATTTGCATTCTATTATCTAGCATTAATATTTTCTAAAATATATGAATATCTTAACATTAGAGATGTATCGAATAAAACATAATAGAATTCATCATCACCAAATATGCAAATTTTTTTTATCTAAAATCGAAATTTTGAAAAACCAGAATAAAATTCAATTAAATATACACTTTGCATTCAAAATATAGCAAAAAATTCTTTTACAGAATCAAAAATTTTTTTGCGCATTTTTCAAAAAAAAAAATTGTTTTTTATTTATCTGTGCTAAATTTTTTAAAATATTTTTCAAAGATAGTTTGGTAGTGTTTTCTGTATTGCTTTTTATTGTTCATAAAGTAACACACTATTCTGTATTAGATCCCTTACCGAACGTATTTTTCTCATCCAAAATGATTTCAATCACACGTAAATATTTCAAGAAAATTTCCAATTGTAACTAAGTCCGAATAAAAATTTATGTTTATACAAGACATTTTTCCTTTGAAGACTGCTTGAATAGATTCATTATTACAATTTTATTTTATTATTGTATATTAATATTGATTCATTAATAAGTTTTGTAAAGATCGCATTAGAAATAAAAGTTAATAGTTTTTATCTTCATACTAACCTGCCTAGTACTTATTTATTGATTTAAAAAAATGTAGACTACTATTTGAATCTAAAAACTAATCATATTTTGAAAATCAATCGGAATGATAGCCAAACTGAATAAATTATATAAGCCATTTATATTTTTTATTACTTGAACTTGATGATTTAAGTATATTATTTGATAAATGAATAAGTAAGCCTTTTTTTTTTAATCTGTATATTCCCAATCATAAATGAAACAAGACAATCTTAAAGTTAAAAAATCTTAATATTTATCGTAATTATTTTAGTAGGAAAATTTAGATCATATTCAAAATATCATCTTAACAAAATAAAAAATTGATTTGATTAAAAAATTGCATAACTTTTGAATATCTGTTAGAATAGATGAGATAAATTTTTTGTCATTCTAATCAAGTGAATAAAAAGTCAGTTTACAATAAAATCAGCAATTATTTAGAACAGGTGTCTAATGACATTGGATTACTTAAAAATGCGAAAAATTTACCATATAACCAAAAGTGAATAGGTACATCTGATCAATAAAAAATGATTAAATGCAAATTTTAGAATTATAATTGATAAAATAAATAATTCTGAAGCCATCACATTGGAAAAATAGCTACAGTAATCATTTTTGGCTGAACCAAATTTTTTTTCTATTTAATATGAATTTTCGAATAATTAAGTATTTAATATAATTCAATATAATAGCAAAATTTTTAATGATTGAAGTAATACGAAAAAAGATTATAATTTTTTAGGCTGTTTTTATTTTAATTTCATTTTTAGATGCTACTGAACCAAATTTTGAAGAAACCTATAATCTTTTAGATAAAAATATACCAAACCTTATTTTTTGATATCATCTTCAGGTCTTTTTTATATTATTATATGATACTGTATTTAGAAGAAAAATTGATGCAAAAAGAAAAAACTTTATATTTCTCAATTTCAATCTCATTTTTTTACATTTCTATTTTTTCGTCGATTAAAAAAATTAAAACTTTAAACTTTCAAATCGAAATTTCAAGTTGACAAAGTAGATAAATGGTGTAAAAATGCTAAAGAATTAAATAGGGTCAACAATTCAATATCGTCTATTTCAAAACTTTTGATTTTTTCAATCAAAATTTCAAATGTATATAATAAAAAAAATTGTTTGAGAAGCTATCAAATTATTCTAGTTTTATTTAATGGATTTCGGGAAACGATAAGAATATTAACCTTTATTAGATTTTCTAATTTTCGGATAATCAATATGAATATTAATCCAAAAATTGTCATTATTTCTTTCTTATTGTTGTTTTACAATCTATCAATTTACGGTTGATTTCCGTTCAATAGTTGCCATCTAGATATTTATGATTTTTTATGAATGAACATCTCTTGAACCTAAGCCTTGTATTTAATATTATCACTAGGTTCCTTATCACTCAATGTTTTTGTTTTTTAATTTGATCTTAATTATCTTGATATAATTAAAAAGATTCAGTTTAGAATTCAATAGTTGGACTGTATTTTATCCAATTTTTTCCTTGCTCATTTCAAATTTAAATAATTTTGAATTCTCGATATAGTTTATATATTTTGAATATGTGAAAAAAAATGAAAATCTAATAGAAAAAAATCGAATTTCGACAGTTCTTTACCAGTAGAAGACGTCACTTTAAATTTTGGTAAAATTGCAAAATATATAAATTATTAAAATTCATAGTAATTTATTTGGTTTTCAAATTTTCTCGGCCTACTTGTCAACAAAATTCTTCGAAGAAAATATTTATCCAGAAAAAAGTAAGCCATTTTATCACATTTGACCAATTATTTTTTTTTTTTGGATAATAAATTAAAAATATGATCTTTAAAATTTGAACATAAAAAATTAATTTGATACTTTTTAAGTTATAAGAAATAAGAGTTAGTTTCATCTTCTAATTAGATTCAAGTCTAAAGTTGGAAAGACTTTATTGTACATAAAAATAAGAATCTCTTGCGTTCATTATTAATCAAACAATGCCAATAAGTATAGAGATTAGTAATATCGATGTAGAGAAGATATAACATTCTAATGAACGTGTAGACAAAAAAGCTCAGTGACCAGTAGAAATCGAAGAATTTTGCTTGCAAGCGAAATGACAATTTAAAAATTCTGATGCTTTTACTTATCGCATCATTCTAAAGCATCTTGTATCTGTGTTTTATCTCTTCTTGTTTTGCTCTTGGCTTTTTGATGTTTCTTCTCAACCTGGCTCGGAAATAGAACTATTTTCTAATTGATGTGACATTGATTTGAACTTGATTTATTGAACAAAGTTTTTATCTTGTAATATTGATAAGATTTTTATTGTTTGTACTTGATTCAAATCATTTTTAAAATATAATATGATATATATAGGTCTAATAAAAATTTTCTCTACTAAAATAAATATATGTTGTATGTCTTATTTATTTATAGAGATTTTCGCACATATTAAAAAAATGTAAAATAAACAGATTGAAAAATGACTAAATAAGTCTAAATTATAAAAAGAAATGTTAAATTTTTTTCCATTTTTAATAATAATTTTTTATTTTCGAAACCTTTGCTACTGGAATTAGTCGAAATTTATTTACAATCTCTAATCATTTCGAAATTTACTCTTTTTTACATATTAGAATTCAATTATCTGTATTCGCTAAATTTTTTGTGAATTCCGTTTTTCGATGCATGAACTTAAAAATTCTATTATATGGAGTATATCGAGTATATTAACTAATATTTCACTTAGATATTTAAATAAAATTTCAATAACAAGATTTAGAATATTAGCTAGATTTTGAGCGAAATAAATTGATAAATTTTAAAAAAATTTTTAAGATATGGAAAGTTTGAATTCGAAAATAAAATAAAAATTCATATTTCAAAAATGGAGAAAACGTCAATCAAATTATTTTCGAGAAGCTTTATCAAAACCTTTGGTTCACTTTTAGAAAAAGCTAATATTTTGAATTCTTTTTCTAAAGACGAAAACCTAAGAGATTTAAAATCAAGGACTTTTCGATTTTTCACGAGAAAAAAAAATTATTTATGTAATACATAAATTTTAAATGTTTTTTTCACTATTTTAGATTTTTTTCTATATGCCGAAATGGAGAGTATTTTATCTTAGTAGTTAGTAGAGTGCAAATATTTTTGATTTTCATTTGCAGCATCAATTATTTATCATCCGATTTGCAGTTCAATTCGGTTATATATTTAGATTTTTATAGTATTTAAGATATTGTATTCACTTGATCAAATGTTATTTCCTTTATATCTAAAAATACAAATGAAAAATTTCCGATGACAAAAAAATAAATAAATCACTTGAATCTAAGAAAATTTAGTGAAAGAAAAAAACTTTTTGCTTTTCACTTTGTTCTTTTCTTTAAATTCAAATCGAAAAATTGACAGAAAAAAGTTAAAAACCACTCTGAAATTTTAATTAGGACACCAATCCAGCACTAATATTTTACGCTCCTAGATAATAATAAATGAATCATCATTTAATGAAATTTTATTTATTTTCAGAATTTTCGTTGAAACCTAATTCAAAGTCATTAGAAAAAATAAAATTTCCATATTAACACGATTTTTTTTAAATTTGATAGTATGAAAAAAAATATTAGCAGATAGAGAAACATAATCAACTTCTTATATTTATATTATGGTATCTTTATGATGATTCACATGCGATTTTTTTTACCAGTATTTTGATTATTTTAACTGATTAAAAAGTTACTCTTGATGAAAAACAATTTATCTATCAAGAGAATAATTTTTTCCTATATTTTTTAAAAAAATGATCGGTGCAAATATTTAAAGATTAATTTTTAATTTCTTTTTTCAATTGAATTTGATCAATATTCAAAATATTTGAAAAATATCAGAATAAATTTATTAGCCTGTTGAATAGTGATTTCTATTCTAGTTTTTTTTAACAAATATATATTACAGTTAATGTTTTTTCAATGATTTTTTTCAGATAAATATGAAAAAGTAAAATATTTGCATTTTTTTCAATATAATGGGATAAAAAATTATTCACAACTCTAATAAGTAAACTTGTAATATAATTTTTTTTTAATATTTTTTGTATCTTTCTTAAATCTAAAAAAAACGTGCAAAAATATATGGCATTCGAAAAAAAATCAAGTGTTTAAATTTAGATTCAATTACTAAAAATAATTTAATTTCAATTCATTAGAATTTCAAAATGGATCTCGAATTTAATATGAATTTCAGAAAAGTAGTAATTTTCTGCTTTAAATAAAAATCATTCCAAAGTTATTAAGATCAAAAAAATTTTTTTTGATAAAAAAAATTTCAACTTTATATATATTTATATATATAAAACTATTTAAAGAACTCAAATTATGGTCTAAATTTAAAAGCGATTGAATTTTATAAATATTCTCGTTGCTTTTATGATCAAAATTTCAAGATTAATTTTTTTTCAATTTTATAATCAAATAAGAGCTTTTTAATTAGCGAGTAATCAATATAATAAGAAATTCAATTCAATTTCAAAATTATTTGTGTGCAGACTATGTAAATGTAAGTGAAATTTTCCAATCAAATTTTAAATTATTAAAATTTGTGAATTATTTTCGAAAAAATTTTGTTTTTTAGAATCTTAAATTAATAATTAATATCATGTGCTGTTTTATAAGAAAAATTAGATAGGCTAAAAAAATTAGATTCCTAATAGTTAAATAAGTTAGGGAATTAGTCATCATAACTAAAATTACATAAAATAAATTTTGCATGAACAAAAAAATTTTGTACAAAATTAATTAACAAAATTCAGACATGTATTTTGAAATTATGTATTGTTCAAAAGTGAGTTCCTGAGAAATTTTTTACTTACATTTATGTACGAACAATTTCAGATTGTACTATGAACAATTAAAGAAAATGAAGAATTTTTGAACAGATTTCACAAGAATATATCACGTTAAATTTTCGAAATAATACAAGGGAAAAAAAAAAACAAATTTCCAATTCTTGAATAGAAAAACAAAAATTTAAAAATTTTTGCATAATTAAATTTATTCAAAAACTGTGTTGAAGGATTGAGAAACTTATTAAATATTTAAGATCTATGCAACTTAAACTATTTAATATTTAATTTATATTTTCTTGAATGCGCTAAGTAAATTTAATCCTAATTTTTTTTTACTTTTATTTAATTGATAAATTTAACTCTTCCCGAAATTTTTTTGTCTAAAACAATTTTCGCATTTTTCAAAAGAAAAAATTTGAATGCAATTGAAAATTTTATAAATTCAGTTATGTGCGAATTATAAATCACAGGACACAAATTCTAAATTTTCACCTTTAAAAATAAATTAAATTATATATAAACAAAAATTTAAAAAATGATATATAAATTTTTAACTGGTTTTTCCAATTAGGAATTGAGTGCCGAAAAAAATCTTGTCTAGATTTCTGTTTTCAATAAAATATTTATGGCCTTTTAAGAATTTTTATATTTTTGTATTGATTCATTTCAACTTTTTTTTTAACTCTCCAAAAGTAAAAGTTGTAAATTAATAAATCTTCAAAAAAATGTTCAACTTAAATTTGATTATGAATTAAATAAGAACTTATTCAATTAAAAACTTAAAATTCAAAATTATTTACGATTCTCTGTCTATGTGTCTTTAATCAAAAATCATTTTCTTGCATCACATCTAATTTTTTCATCAAAACGATTGCTAAAATTTTTTAATTGAATACAATTTAAATGAAAAAATCAAATTTTAGTGATGAATTATTGAAAAGTATAATAAAAAATTTTATATTGCTTTCTTTAAAAATTATCTCATAAGATTTGCGTGTGTGATCTGATTAGATAAATTTTTGGTATAAGTTCAAAATACTCTCAAAAAATTTTCAGTCAACTTGCATAAAAATTTCATAATTTCTTTAAATTATGCATTTGAAACCTAGGCCATATTTTTGTATTATATTAAATATCAGTGTTCTTTGAGCTTTCTTATCTAGTATTAGAAGAAATATAATTTTAATTTATGTTCCCATATAAATAGAATTTATTTAATCTTTTTAAACAAGTATAAATTAATTTTTGTGTAACTTAAATTCGAATTTGGATTTTGAATTAGATTTTAATAAATCATCAAAAAATTTTCAAACTAATTCGTTTTTTGCTTTGCATTAAGTGCTTATCAAATATGTTTTTGTAATTGCTGACAAAAAAATTTTTTCAAATTATTTGAATAATTCGTTAGCTTATTCAAAATCAATAATTTTATTTAAATTTAATTCGAATTTGAAATAAAAATTTTATTTATATTCATCAAATGTTACTCTTATTTAATCGAACAGTATTTTCGCTATTAATTAATTTTTTCGTTGAAATTGTACAACAATTTGTAATTATTACCCAATTATACTGCAGAATAGTTCAAGAATTAGAAATTTGAAAAGATTATCAGTACGAAAAGATTGTGAAAAATCTTAATATATATTTAGTGATGTATCTATTTCGAATAACTTTATTTGATTTGACAATTCAATATTTTGAGATTCTTAAATTTTTGTCCGCCGTTATATAATTAATGCGTCTGTTTTTTTGTCTTGAATTCTTAGAAATTTTAACAACTTTGAAAATTCTTTGCATTCGTTTGATTCTGTTTGCGTATTTATTTATAGTGATGTTGTTTAGCTAATTTTTTACTTTATATAATTTTATGAAGTTATGAATTTTATTCAATAGAAAAATTTTGGCTTCTTATTTGAGTATTTAGATGATCATATTTCAATTACAGCTCTGACAAGTTTCTCAATCATTATTTTAACTATTGTGTCAAAAAAGTCTTTCAAGTAATTCTTGAATCTTTTGCTACTTAAAGCAATCTCAAGATGTTTTATATGTTCAGCTTTTCATTTCATTATAAATTCAATTTTATCTTCTTTATCATGATTTCCAGCTCTTCTACACCGATAAGATAATTTTTTATATCTCATTAATTTTTTCTAATTTGTCTCATTTTTTTAGTAATGTCCATTATATCGCTATATTCGCTTTTTTTAATTGTCCAAATGCTGAATTCAGACTTCAGAGTAAGGGTGTGACATAGACATACGAAAATAAGCTATTTCATAAAAATATTGATTTTTATTTACAAATATTTTACAATCAATCAGCAAACTTTTTGCACTAATTGTGAATTAAAAAAACATATTAAATTCAATCAAATTATTCATCTCTGATTTTCAATCGATGTTGCAAAACTTAACAGACGCAATTTAAATAAATTTTAAAGTTGATGCTAATTTGAAATAAATATTAATTCTATTTTTCTTCTTCTTTTTATCATTGTAATATTTATTCAATTTTTTATTTTTTTTTTCTAATTTTGTTCTGTATTTCAATTCTTCATATTTCATCCACCTTTTTTCATACTTCAGTAAGATTATCTTTTTTTTCAAGTTATTTTCGATATTAATATAAGCTTCTATTTTTTCTTAATTTGATGTATTTTTTTACTGCTTGATCCGACATTTTTGTCTTTTTCGATTTCTCAAATTTTTTTTTACTCGATGCGGTCAGTTATTTTGATAATTTTCATGAAGTTCATGCATTTGTCTTAATTCGTCCCAAACCTTTTCTATACATAAAAATTTGATTGTGATATTATTTTTTTTTATCTAGATTATAATAAAATCTGAATTAGTTGGATTTTTTCTTCGTTATTCTTTATTGAATTTTTTTATCAATATTAGGCTTGCGTTTATTTTTCTTTTATGGTGGGCGTTTTTTTTTCATTCGTTTGATTGAGTTCTCTTTGAATGATGGTCTTACTGTTATTGTTCAAATAATTTAATTTATTTGCGTGGAAAAAATCAATCATTTAATTTTCCATAACGCTATCCAGTCTGTTTCAAAATAGTTTTACATCGAAAATTGTCATATGCAATCAGCAATAATCTATTTTTATATTTTCGAATAACGTGAAAATATCGGTGATTTGAAAATCAAAACAACTTGAGAGTTTGATTTTCATTGAATTTTTGGACTGATTATAAAAGATTTTTTTGGAATAAATGTAATAAATAAAAAAAATTGATAAAATATCAGGTTTTATCCAGTCAAGATTTAGATACCTGAATTCTTGATTAGATCCTTATTATAATCCTTTTGATAAATGAGAAAGTCATCATTTATTAAAGACTAATATGGTCCTTAAATAAAATTTTTCATTTCAATCTTTTCTTCAAATCGAATCTTAAAATTTTTTTCATTTAAAGCACTTATATTAATTAATTAAGATCTTGAGAGTTTTGTATCAAAGTATAAGTATAATAGTTCTAAAATTTTATAACGGCATAACAGTCTCAATAATAACAATCTCATTATAAAAAAAATTTGATTCGATTAATGAAGAGTTTGAAAAGAACTAATTTGCCTTTTGCTTATTTGTATATGTTGTCACGTGTTCTTATATTTAATATTTATTATATTTTATTAAATAAAAAATCACTAATTAATATTGGTTATTTTTATTATTGTTGCTTATTAAACATTTAAAATTTTAAAGTATTTTTAAAAATACAAACACAATATAAGATTAAGATTAACAAAAAAATTGTGATCAAAGTAAGCTTTGAAATTTAATCTAATTTCTCATTTACTCAAATTATGTCGAAATTTCGAATTGAAATTTTCATAAATTGAAATCTTCACAAATTAAAATTTTCATAAATTTTTAACTACTATACAACCACTTCAATCTATCTAATTAAATAAATTAAATAAACTAATTTTTTAAGTTCGTTTATTCACTAAATTATTTACTAAAAAAAAGATCTTACCAGAATAAAAAAAAAAGCGAAATAAATGTAAATTATATAATCATAATCAAAATTTTTTAATTAAATTATTTTAATCAAATTATTAAATGCTTTCATAAATGTAATATATAATGCATCCTTAATTTAAAAATTTTTCATCGGCCTTCTCCTTCGAGACTCAAAAGTATTAGCAAAATGGTATTTTTATAAAACCACCGTTTATAATATTTTCCCAACAAAAAAATCTTGGTTTGAAATATATGATCACCGAATCGCAACCAATAAATCTTAATTTCATATGAAAAATATTTCTTTTTCATTGTAAAAAAATAAAGAACTTGATAATTGAAATAGTTATTATTATATTTAACCAGTAATAGCATCATAAATTAAATTTAATCCTTATTTGAATTGTCACGCATTTTCAAGACCAATTCCTTTTTTGAAATATTAAATTCAAGGACAAATTATTTTAAGATCTTTTATGAATTTTTTGGCGATTTCAAAATATTTCTCTCTGTTAACAATGAGTCCCAAATTAATTTACATTTTTTTATTCCATCTGAAGTATTTAATAGTATTATTAACTCATTCCGGAATATTAATTCGTAGTGGCTTTCTCTTTTTTTTGCCTGTTTTCAAAATTTCTAAGAAGTGAGATCATTGAATAAAAATACATATATATTTTTTTTTATATATATAAAAAAAATGTTATTAATTTTTTTCACTTAATATTTATTGTCATTTTTCAAAAGATTAAGATTGAATGACGCAATAAATTAACCCTGCCAATTTTTAGACAAATATTTGGTCTTGTTTAGAAAAAATTAGATCTAAAAATCATAAAATGATAAGCAGCAACCTTTTTCGAAAAAAAAAAGGTCTTTTTTGGTCAAAAAATTAGAAATTTGAGAAAAAAAATATTTGTTTAATAAACTTTTGAAAAAATTATTAGTGTGAGTAATTTCAAAAAATTTTTTCGTCTAAATTAATTTAACAAATTTATTAAATAAAAAAAAATTATTTCAAAAAGAGGCTAATTTTTTAGAGATAAAAAAAAAAAAAAGTTTTTCAAGTTATTTTATTTTGATTGATAATTGATAGCATAGAATAGAAAATGTCAAGAAAATCAGAAATGGATAAATTTTATTTTTTCATGGTACAATTATATAAATACGATGGTCTCAGGTAGCAAATTATCGAAAGATAAATAAATATTCAATTTATAAACGCAAAAAGCAGTTTTTTTCAGAAAATCAAAAATAAAATAAATGTCTAAAAATTTATTTTGCTTTTATTTGCTTTTTTAAAACTTTGTTCAACAAAAAAAGTATGTGAATCGATCCGTAAAAAAAATTGAATAAGAATTCAAGAATAAAATGTTTTATTTAAAAAAAAAAAATTCTTAAAAAGAATTTCAAGATTTTCAAATCTAAATACGCCGACATCCTACGTGTATATACATATATGAATAATTTTTAGGCACAATATATTTTGACAAAAACTTTTCATTGTTTTTCATTTGTTACTATTGAAATCGATAGTTGATTTGATTACAAATTGATTAAAAATCAAACAAATTGATGCCTGATCATCTAAAATGGCGATTGCGAATTAATGTTGCAATCTTCAATAATAATAATAAACATCAAAGTGAATGTCTAAATTAATAAAAGAAAATAAAAAGAGAATGGCACTTTCAAGTCAAAAATTTTTTTCGAATTTTTTTTGTCGATGCCGAATTAATTAATATCAAATAATACACAATTTTATTTTCTAAGAAACTAGCTGCATACATAACTTGCAATTATTCACAAAAAAATAGCTGCTACTGTTACCTTGAACTTATCGAACGTTCTAGCGAGCATCAAAAAATAATATTAAATATCCAAATGAATTACAGCATAATAAAGATAAAATTAGCATAGACAAACTCATTTTGTGTATTATGCAAACTATTATTTAAATTTTTCAAACGAAAAAAAGTATAAGATGCGTAAATTCTTTTTTATTTTCTTGAGCACTATTTTCAAAAAAAATTTGTGTAGCAAATTTAATTTTGAAAATATTTAATCGATTTTTACTTGATCTCAAATTAATTTCCTTTCGTGTTCCTATTTATTTTGTTTGGAATCCTATTTTAAATTTTTTTCTTATTTTTTTTTAAAATTTCAGTCAAAAAATTGTTTGATAAATTTTACAATATTACAAAAATATAAAAATATTCAAAAACAGCAATATTTTTAAAGTATCCGAAAACCTTAAAAGATTGATTTGATTGTCGATGTATCTCATTTATTTTTTTATCAATCTTCTCATATATAATATAGAAATTATGTTTATATATGCTTACTAAGTTCATTTTTTTTTCAATGTGAATTCCAGCCGAAAAAAAATTTCTTATCTTTTTAAAGTAGAATTATAAACCTAAGTGTTCAATGCAAATTATCAGTGCGTTAAAAACTTAAATCTCCTGTGCTTGATAGATTTTTTTGTCAAACTTTATTAAAATTGCCTTCATCGTGAATAAAGGTAATATTTTTTTTAATTTAAGTGATTTCGTTCTCTAAAACTCTGAACCAATTAATTATAATTGATGAAATGAAACGATTTGATTTTTTAATGAAATCATGAATTTTAATTAGTTGAATTATTTCACAAGACTAGACTTTAACGATTAATTCAATTTTTTTTAAGAAAAAAAAGTTCAGAATGATAGAAAAAGTGAAAGTCATACAATAAACACAACAAATTTAAAAGCTAGGAAAATTTATTTTTTTCACTTCACGTCAGCATGTTTCGAAGGATAAAGTTAAACCTATCAAATCAACTAATCGTCTTAATGACAAAGTTCTTTATTTTATAAAATATTTTATACATAAAAAAAAATAAATTTTAGTAATTTTTTTTCAATAAAAATTTATTTTTCGACTTTTAGATTAGAATTTTAAAAATTATGCATTTTAAGCTTATTCAAGTTCACATTGAGAACAAAAATATAGATAATATTTACCATTACTAATTTTGGTAATTTGATTTTGTCATTATTTTATGTTGATGGAGGATATTATTCGAAAAATTATCTAATGAAATCAAGATTTGTAAAAGATCATATATTAAAAATTTACTAAAAAAAGATTTTAAAAAGTTGTGAAATTCTAAAAGACTTATTAAAAATTTTGGTAAAGAAAGAAAAATATCAAAATCTAATATCTGTTTATTGTGACAAAAAATTAAAAAGACTTAAAAAATTGTAATATTCAATTAGTGAAGTTGAGAAAAGGGTAATTCAAAAGTCAAATAAAATATTGAAATCAATTCAAACATTTGTAATATCATTAATAAGAAAAATTCTTTTGTAGTAGTAAAATTTAAAAGTTGAAAAATAAAAAATTTTAATAATTTAATTTAGAAAATTGTTCAATATAATAAAATCTAATCTAAATTGTTTAATTTATGCATTTAGACAATAAAAATTTCGAAAAATTGTTTTCAAGCAGGTTAAATTCAATTTACCTATTTAACAACATGCTTTACTTTTTAATCAATTTTATTTGCAACTTGGATATGCTAAAAGATAATAAGAAATTATAAAAATTTCTCTTAATCAGTATTTAATATAATAAATATATATTTGTGATTAAATATTCACTTGAATTTCTGGTTTTTTGAGATTGAAATTATTAAATTCAATTTGGAAAAAAAACAAAGAAAAATAAAAATATAATCACGAGTCAATAAAAAAAAAGGTAAATAATGTCAAAAGAGAAATAAAAAAGAAAGCAAAAAAGGAAAAAAATTTGATTTATGAATAAGAATAATTAATTTTATCAAAAAAAAAAATCGGGTGGTATTAAAAAATTTTCATTCGACGCTTATAGATAGATTAAAAAATATTGTCAATGAATAAAATATTTTTTGGTTAATCTCCTTCATTACAAAAGAGATAAGCTGAAAAACATGATGCAAGTAGATGTTTCAACTTTCAAAAAAATTATACATATTTGATTACATAATAATTATTGGTCATTATAATAGTTATTGAAAACATTAATTTTACGTGCTTGATTGACTGCCTAATCAATACAAATAATTAAAGAAAAAATTTACAGTGAATGATTTTTTTTTTCAATGTAAATTCATACTTTATATAATGTGGAATCAAAAATTAATTAATATTTTTACATAAACATTATACCGTTCAATTTTGTAAAATATTTATAAAACACAGTAAATTATATAATATTGATTCGTTTTCAATTATTCTGCGCATCATTCTTATCCGGTCAATTTCGATTCGAAATTCTAGATTCAAATAAAATGATATAAGTATTAAGCAGACAAAGCGGCAAATTTTTTTATCACGAGATCAAAAATATATTTAAATTTCGAATTCAATAATTCCGAAAAATTATTCACTAGCCTGAATATAAAACGGAAATTAATTTTCCCAAAAACAAACATAAATTTTTAATAAAAAAAGAAAGCAAATTTTGAAAGTCATCTATTTAGTGAAATATAACTTGCAAACGTATTTTATTCAAAAAATTCGGATAAAATTTTTTTCAGCTAATTCATTTTAAAACTCAAAGTATAAAAATTCGCAAATTAAATTACATTTAATTTATGAATAAAGTTTATTGACCTGTTTATTATTTGAACTTTGCGCAAATAATTAGTATTATAAGCTTGTTGAGCCAAAAGAATTATTCGAATAATTTTTCATACAATTCGACATTAGACATTTTAAACATTCCTTTAGGCACTAAACAGTTGAAAATATATTTATACAAATGAATTTTGTCACAATTTCACGAGAAAACCTTTATTTTACAAATAATATGATTTAAAGTCTAATGTCAAAAGAAGAAGATAAATGAAAAGAGAATAAAAATATCTTAATTTCAACGGAATATTTATGAAAAAAATGAATGCTAATTTCAATTTCGATTTTAGCGAATGAATTAAAGTTCCTATTAGCATACTGAAATTTCTATCATAAATTTGCTGATAAAATGGTAAAAAATGGTTTTATTAAAAATTTTTTTTCTTGCCTTCGCTCAATATACAATGACACTTCATAAAACATTTTGGTTTTGGATTTATTTCATACTTTTATTGTATTTATTTTTTCAAATGCTAATTTTATCAATCAATCAAATTATTATAAATAAGTGAAATTTAATAGAAAAAAAGAAAAGAATTTGAACTTAAATAAATAGATTTTAAGTTTAAAATTTAGAATGCGCAATTATTTCAAGCTTTTTAAAAAATAAAAATTTCAATCAGACTAGCAATTTTGTAACACAATGTATAAGAATTAATTAATACATTTTCGATAAAGAAAAAAAAATTAATATAAATGCATTGTTTGCCAGAAAATTTCTGAACTAAAAATCATATTTTTCGACTATGTGTGCAAACTTAAAAAATATTAAAACAATAGAACATATAAATCGACATTGTAGTAATTAACACCCTCGTCAACAACAATGAAAAATTTCAACGTTTTGCAATTTACACTGCAAGTGACCGGAAAAGATGCTGATTTCGAAGCACTTTACGATTTGGAGTCATTTTTTCACTTTTAATTCAAGGGTGTGTATTAAGCATCTTCTATGATTTTACAGTAAAAATGACAAACACACTATTTTAGACCAACACAAAAAGATTTAAGATGTGCATCTTATTATAACAAAAACTAATTCACTCTGTTTTCGCAACACACATTAATATACTACTTTTTTAATATTAATATATTTAGAACTGTTTTTTTGTAGTTTTTTCGAATTTATTTTGTGTGTTCTTGCGATATTCTATATAATGTGAGTTTGATTTACAAAAATTGGCTAGTTTGCAATCAGTTGCACTATTTAATGAACACTAAAGTCCTATGAACTTTGAAATTAGCTGATTGCAATAAAAATTTTATTTTAAAAAAAAATTTTTTTTATTGAAAAGTTTATTGAGTAACCTAGTATTGATTCAAAATACACATTAGTGAATGATATCTTTTTTTATGACATACAAAATAATTTTTTTAGCATTTTAGTTATAATGATACAAAATTTTCGCATATTTAGTCCTAATAAATTTAAACAGCAATAGTCACGTCAAAATTAGGGAAATTTTCACAAAATTAGATCTTCTTTTATTAAAAAAAATCAAATTTGATCTTTCAGAACATGTAAAAATAATGCCACAGGTAAAAAAAATTTGATATTTTGATATTGTGAAAGATAAAGTCTCATTAGAAAACTCAAGTATTGACAGTGAAAAATTTTATAAATCATCTTTTTGTATAATTCATGAAAAAAAAACTTAATTTTCACCAAAACACCTATTAAAGCTTATTAGATGAGCACATCTGTAAAATAGTTTAAACGATATGTATTTTATTGTACGAAAAATCAAATATGCTTTTAAAGATGGAATTAGAAAATTGATTCAAAGCAGACCTAACCTAAATTTTTTATTACTGTGAATTTATTAATATTTTGGATTAAAATAAAAAAAAATAATATAAATTAAGAGAAGTACTTAATTATTATACCTGCCAAGATATTTCGTTTGTCTAGACTTGAAATTCAATTCATATCAAATAGTGTACAATATAGAATTCATTATTTTTTTTATTAGTTGATATATTCGATAATCTCGAAAAAATCTAGAAATTGACTTTATTTCAATAATTGAAATGTTTTAAGCTGAGTTGAACGTTCACTGGTTTTTATACGACTCATTTAGAAACAAATAAACAATAACTACGATTTCATATAGCAATTTTATTAGCTTAGACCATTAACAGGAAGGTGAAATTAAAATCTGTTGAAATAGGTAAATAAATAAATTGATGCTCAAATCGAGGTATTTATTTGTTTCTAAATGTGATTTTAAAAAAAAACTTGAAACTATTGATCATCTATATCGATACTACGAGCGTGATTATTAAATATTTTGCCAACTATTCAAATGCGCAAAATATATTTACTATACAGATAATTTTAAATAGAAACATATTCTATTAAGGAATTTCAATCTATAAATATAAGTTGGTTTTTACACTTTTTTTTCTGGTAAAAACTTTATACATAGAAAAAATTTTTTGTTTTTAATTTTTCGTTAAGTTCATAAGAAAGGCTTATTGACTTCATTAACAATTCACCCTAGCTTTTTAAAATTTACCGAGAATTTCTAATAAATTTATTCAAGCACTTATATAAGCTAGCGAGACATCTGCATATTCCATTTTCGTACAAGCCGAAAATATATTTTTTGTATTTATATGCAGATTTCTATATAAATTATTGGAAACTGAAATTAAGTTTGTCTGTGTTTTATGTTAATATTTACATTATTTGGACGATAAATATTTTACGTATTTGTAAAAAAATTGTATCGTACATACTAATAATAAAAGAAAATAATCTATGAGTATATATATTTCAAATAAATTGATCCAATCAATAATCATTTGAGACTATTAGGCGATGGTATTTTTGATATTATAGATTAATTAATTAATTACTTTTTCTCAATAAATCCATTTCAATCCTTTTCACTTCATTCAATAATATTGCAAAAAAAAATTCTGAAAATCATTATTTTCTGTTCTTTCTTTAGACGGATCGTGTCTAAAAGTCATTTACACACCAGTACTATGTTTAACATATGATTTCCAATTTAATTACATGCTCTAAAATAGCTTTGTATTTCATTTATAACCATTTGTGATTTATGCGCTAAAATTTATTTAAACCCTAAAATATACTGTCGCTTGTCATAAGTCATATTAAATCAGATAATCTCACTCTCTTTTCTAGCCTTTTGTAAACTGCCGGAAATTTTGTTAAACTAATAATAAATTTTCAAATTTTATTATCATATGACAAAATTTTTTTTATTTTGTTTCAAATTTTTTGAATCGTAATGAACATTGTTGAAGATAAAAAAATAGCTATTTTTTCCCGACGTCTTAACCACAATAACGAATTCTAAATTGCCGTGAATATTTTTTCTTGTTTAAATTTCATTTTAGAGCTACTAAGTAGATTTGAAATTCTGGTTTTGAATCTGCTTGAAAATTGTCAATTTAAAAATTTCACTAAAACATTTAAATTATAAATCGATTGAAATTTGACTGACAATTATTTTAATAAGGGATTACAATTTCTAATTTATTTCATCAAATTTGAATTTCAAATCCGTAATAAAATTAATCGTAATAGAATGTTAGTTTAATTAAATGATAAATTAATTGAACAAAAAATTGAATCAATATTAACAAATTTAGATCTTTTTTTATTAATGAGTCTTTTATAAAATTTTGAGTGAATTTTTAAACAATATTTTTTCAGGCTTAGCAATGAAAAAAAAAAAAATGATAATGTTATAGCAGTAAATAATTACTTATTTTTCTAAAAATACACTAGACTGTATTGAATTGAAATTCACAATTTGTTAATCAAATAATATTTACAGATAAATAAAATGCATTTTCTTGGAATAAGTTGATTCATACCGATAAAACTGTATATTCAATATAACGTTCGAGATTCAATAATCTCAGGAACATAAATCACGTTTTTGAGAAAGAAATTTTTTAGAGTCTTGATGCGAAAAAGAATTTTAATCACTTGTATTTTTAATTTAGCACTAATCTAGATTTTAAGCGAAATATATATTTTAAATTTCTCTTTTCAAAATAGCGAATGATAAATTTAGTTTAAAATAAATCCAAATAATTTGAAACTAAAACAAAAAAATCTATCAAAAAATTTATTAAGCAAAAAAAAATTATAAATTTCGCGAAAAAAAAAATGGAAAAAAGATCAAAATTTGGAATATCATATTATGAATTATATTTGAAGAAATTAGGCTAAATTTAGAACAAAAGAAGAAATTTTATGAATTATTTCAACTTGATTTTAAATGAGTTGTTCAAACAAAATTTATATCAGGTTTTTTATGGCAAATAAGAATTTTAGTTGAATTTATTATTTTTTATGAAATTTCGAGTCGAAAATATTAATTATTAGGAGAATTTTTTTGATTTCTATATCTATTCCCTTCTCATAAATTCGGTGATTAAATTTAGACTCCCAAAATTGTTTTTATTATGTATTCCAGAATCATATTTGATGAGGTTTTTCACTAAAAAAAACATTTGGTTTAAGAAAATATACAAAATATATGTTTAAAAAAATTTATTTAGGTTCAAATGAATAATTTTTTCACACCTTTATAATTTATATCCAATAATTTGTAAATTCGATAATTAATTTCAAATTTTTGCTTTTTTTTTTTTATTTAAAATACTTTTTTCTAAACATTCATAGTCGAGATTAAAATTCAAATTTTTAGATTCAATGTAAAATTCTTTTGAATTTTTCTTTTTTTTCTAACTTTTTTGGAAAATAGATAAATGTATCACTTGGGAGGATTATGTTTTCTATTAATAAAAAATTGAATTCAAGTTATCGAATTATAGCCATCATTATACTATAAATCAAAAATGTGTTCATTTTGCTTCTAAAATTTTTTTTCTATCACGAATCACATTTTACATGTATAAATCACAAATGATTAGCTAAACTATGTTTAACATAATTTCACTTGATCACGTAGTATGAATTAAATCTATGCTGAGCCACAAATAAAACTCTCTTCAAAATGCTTTCAATCAACGGAAATGCAATTATTTTACTAGCACGTATATCTGAGTTGTCGAATTGAGGTGTCGATTGTCTTTTTGAAACTATTTCTTTCGGTCCGAATGATGTAAAGTGTTCTTATACTCAGACACTAAGTAACTCCAAAACATTGATTAGCTAATTTTTCTTCTTATGAGGCACTCTATTGCTTATAATATTCGCCTTGATTTTTTTATGATCTCACAGATAGACATTAATACAAATTATTTACTTAAGATATTTAAATTAGCATTTATGACATTTACTAATTGATAAAAGTTTCTTCCAACCTAATTTATTCCATTCAATATTTTTTTTTAATTTTAATTTCAATCAAGATAAATTCTTTTTTTCGATACAAGGATTTTTTTACTTCATTAATATTCAATTACATTTATATCAAAACAATTAAAACCATGATCGACAAAACGAAAGATAAATTGATTGTTCATCACTTAATATCTATAATGAAATATAAAAGGCATTCATTATTATAAATTAAAAAAAAACCAGCTGTGCATTGAAATATCATTTTATTCTAAATGAAATTAAAAAAGGTTAATTAAATAAATTTAATAATAAAATATCAGAAAATATCTAAAATATAAAAAAAATTATTAGTATAATTTTATTTGTTTTGAAAAAAAAAAACCTTTAAAAAAACTAAAAATTGTTTTTACATTTGACTATTTATCATTTCAAATAAAGAAAATCAATTTTATGACTCCAAAAGAAAAAAACACGTATTTAATTAATAATTTAATTAATTAAAAAAACTTAGATTTATTAGGGTTGAAACAATGAATCACTGCAAGTAAGACTATTATGATAATATAATTAATTAGTCATTTCCGAATAATTAAAAAAAAAATAAATTAAACTAAATTTTCAACGCTATGATTAATTGCCAGGGTGAATGACTCAGTTTTGCTATTCTCAAAAAACATATCACACACATTACATTTTTATGATAAAATTTATAAATCAGGAATAAAACTTTATGTTGAAAATGATGAGTTTACTTGTGAATGAAAGTTATTGAAATTTCGTAAAACCGTATGAAATAAATTCAATATGTAAAATATATACACTGTTTGTTTAGTCTTGTTTCTTTTTCATTGTCAAGAAAAGATGTATGCAAAATAGTTTAGTGTTTAGATTGCTTCATAAATTGTAAAATTACATTTACTATTCAGTTGCTCATCTTCTAGTTATCATTGTATGCATACAATTTAAAGTATAAGCATATTGTTTCTAAATGTTAGGTCAAAAAATTATACTTAATTCTGAACTAAAAATTTTCCGATTCTTGTCTCTGACTAATAGATTGAAATTTTTGAAAAGAAAATTTTAAGCTAAAATAATTTTTTTGATCTTATTCAATTTTTATTTTTTTGAAATTCCAGTTTTTTTATATTAATTTGAAAGACCTGATTTTTTCAGTTAATATGTATTTTTTTCATTTTTTTTTCTCAAATTTACTATTTAAATAGATTTGTTTCTATAAATATAATATTAATTTATCAATGTTTTTTGTAGATAAATTTTGCTTAATTTAACACAACTTGAAAATGTCGCCAGTAGGATTAGTAGAATTTTTTATGGCTTTAATGAACTACTTCAATTAATCTTTATGGTCAAATGTTTCTTTTACAAAAATTTTTATTTCTAATTAGTTAATATAGAAATCAAATGAACATAAATTTATTTCAATTTTCTTTTCGCAAACACAAATTCGATACTGAAAAATACTGGAAAATATATATTTTTTTTTTTGATTATGCAATCAACGATCAATAATTCATAATGTTGATAGCACAAAATTTTTATTGAAACTTTGAAGATTTATTGAATATTTAGTTAAAAACTATTCAAGTTGAATTTGGTTAAATTTATTGAAAATAAATATCATAATCAATTACCATTTATTGTAATTTACTATTACCATTCATAAAAAGTCTTTTATTATTTATGAATATTAAATCATTTATTAGAATTTTAAATTAACATAATTTGAAATTGCCGATCAATTTCATAATATTTAATTTCTTTTTAATGAATTACTTAATATTTTTTAGAAATCTATCAAAAACTCGAAAAGATTTCACCAAATTGAGATACTTTTTTAATTTTTTTTTTTTATAATTTTGTCAAAGGACAATATATAATAATATTTTGAAATTATGTTTCAAATTAACTACTTGTAAAGATTCATAACAAATAATAAAAATTTACATTTCACGCAACAAGAAAAATGTATCAAAAAGATAAAAAAACAAATTGTCATCAAAAAGCCAAAATTATGAAGCCTGATTCTTAGTTTTATCGGATCAATTTGAGAAAAAAGAATTAATATTTGATGTTCAAATAAAAGAGTTGTATTTGCATAAAAAAAGATTACATAAACTGTGAAAATTTAGAAAATAAAATCAATCATTAAAGAATGTGAAGAAAAAAAAATTCAGCATCATAAGAAATAATGCAATATTTTTGCCCCCTAAAATAAAGTTATAATATTAACGAATGCTGAGATTTTATAGATTATTCATAAAATATTGATTCATTGAAAACAATATAACGTGAGAAAGATTCATTTGTAAGATAAGATTAAATTAGAAAATTTTGTTAAAATGAAATAGATTGTAAATCAAGTTAGATATTCAATTTTGAGATACAAGATGTATAATTTAAATACTACTATTATTAACCAAAAGTTTTTTGAGAATCATGATAAAAAATGATTTTATGCTTTACAAAGAAAATTTGAAACTATGACCATTATACCTATTCAAAAAAATTTAATTAAAAAAATTTACATATTTCACTCAACCTAATTTAAAGTTAATTAAATTTATGATACTATAAAATTTTTCAAAACAAATTTAATTATAAATAGATGTGAAATTTTTAATCAAACTACTGATTGTGAAGCTTAAATGATTAGTTAGTGATAAAATATAGAAAAAGATTTGATATCTTTAACTCTTAATTTTACATTTTGATCAAATATTGACCCTGATTATAGATAAGGGTTGAAAATTATAAGTCAAATTTTTTCTTCATGAAATTCAGAGCAAATGATAATTTATTTAAAACTTTATTTCACACAAAATGCAGAAATGAAAATATTTATCACAAAAATTTTTAAATTTTGATAAGAGTTTCATAATTTAATTTCATAATTGTTAAGTTTACCTAAAATAACTTGAAATATTTTATCGTTTTATAATCTTTTCAAATGTCTATTTATAACTAATGCCATCAATCATAATAATATTTGAATAAATAACATTTTATGTTTTTCGCATCCCGATTATTTTATCTAAAATCGGGAGTTTTTTTGAATGCCGTTTGTTGAGAAAAAGATTTGTAAAAAGATATTTTAATTTGTGAATTTTTTATCACAGAACGTAATGAAATTTAGGTGATGAATAAAGAGATTTACATTTTTAGACTTATTGGATGATTTTAATTCAAATTTAGATAATTATGAAACTTGAAGGATCATATTTTCACTAAGTATATCTTGAAATCTATCACTTTTGGAGATAAAATTTTTTTTTTGTCTTACAATTATTCTGTTTTCATTATACTTTTTTCGCATAAGCAATATTAAAATGTGCACAAAACCTAATTTTTCTTCGGTATGTTATCAAAGATGCTTATATTTTCTACTATAAACTTTATAGTTTTTTATTTTCGAAAAATTCTATTATTAGATAGGTTCATATTAAAAAGGTTGACCCATCTTTAAAACTTTTACCAAATGTATGTACAAGCCTCACAGGTTGAACGGTTTTAGTTTTCTTTTGATTAGATTTTAGATTTTCTCATCTAAAATTCCATTATTTTTTTTTAACAAAAAAAAATTAAGTGATTGTTTCAAGTAAAAAAAGATTAAATAAAATAAAATTCTAATTAATTTGCAAAAATAAAGTAGCTTGCCTATAAGGAAATTTCACCTTTTCGAAATTCTTATATAATTAAATAATATTATTTTTTAATATCGAAATCAAATTTTTTTTTTTGGAAATATGAATTAGAAAAATTAACGTTCATTAATATTTGGATCATTTAATCCAAATAAATTTCCAAACTTTTCAGTTATGTTATGAAAAGGTAATTAGTGTATATTACATTAATGATCTTTAGAAAAATGCAATTTTCAAAATTGGAACTTTTAATGAATTTTCAGAAATCTAAAAAAATTAAGCTTCCGATTTATCGGATTAAGAAATTTCGAGATACCCTGAAAATCTGCCTTGAACCATTTGAAAGTCAATTATTATTTAGTCCACTTAATTATCAATCATATGAGACATGTGAAATAATTTTTAATCGACATTTTTATCTAGATACGGTGATATGGTCCCATCAACGATGGTCGGTAAAATTGTCGGAGGTGTTTGCTCACTTTCAGGAGTGCTAGTCATTGCTCTGCCAGGTAATTTATTACATTTTTTTAAATAAAATTTTAAAAAAATTTTATAGTTGCTAATTTTTCTGTCTTTAATTTAATTAGTTCCCGTTATTGTATCAAACTTTTCACGGATATATCACCAGAACCAACGGTCTGATAAACGAAAAGCTCAAAAGGTTTGTTATTATATTTTATAATGTGCAGATTCGTAATATTCTATTTTTTTAAATACAAATTACAGAAAGCAAGAATGGCAAGAATTAAAATTGCTAAAGCGACTGTCGGAGCTGCTTTTGTGAATAAAAAGAAAGAAACAGAAGCTCGATTGGCAGCTTATCAAAATAAAGAAATCGATGATCAAGGCGAAGATATATTCGAACTTCAACATCATCATTTGTTGACCTGTCTAGAGAAGACAACAGTAAGTTTTGGTTTAGTGATATTTTTTATGTATAGGTGATTTTATTGATAATATAATTTTTATTAATATGATGGAAATTTTATTCTCGAAAAATAAGAATTTGAAAAATTTTATATTTTAATATACATCTGCTTTGTTCTTGAAGGTATTATTAGGACAAAAGCATAACTTTTTTAAAAAAAATTCATTTCACAAATAAATTAGAAATAATTATTATTTGATAGAAAATTATTCGACAATCTAATTTGTTCGATAAATCGATTTATTTATTAGGGATAAAAATAAAAAAAAAAAAAAACAAAATGAATATACATAGAATTACTAATTGGATTGAACTAAATTGTTAATTACCAGTTCACAACTCATGAAGTTAAACAAGAACTTAAATTCTTATGATACATGTTATGTAATATGATTAATAAAGCATTCAAGTTTCGTTATAATCAATCATCCACTACAAAATTTTCTCTATGATTCAAAGGATTTATCGTATAGCCAAAATTCAGATTAAAGTATTATCGTTTGAGTTAGATTAATTAATATTTATGAAATCTTAATGGAAAAAATATCTTTCTTTTATAACACAAAATGGTGTTTCGAAAGAATTTTGTGGCTATCAAAAAAAAAAAAATGATTTAATTGGCGACCGGAAATGATGTAGTGTTTGTGAATTTATAATTTTTGAAAAAAAAACAAAACAAAAACAGAAAAAAAATTATCTATATCCGAAAATTTCTACTTGTAATTATTCATATTATTTCAATGTATATAGGACTGATACTTAACAGCTTTTTTAGTTTTTTTAAAATATCAGAAAAGATAAATCTTAATATGCAAAGAATGGAAAAGTATTGATAAAAGTTAGTAGCCATTAATAGTATAAAAATACTACATGAATATTTATCTAAAATGAATTGTCTCACATTGCGAATTGTAAAATGAATTAATAAACGAACGACTTTGCTTTTAATCAGATTATATATCAGGAAAATTTAAGAGAAGAAAATAATCCTGTGTTAAATGTGATAAGAAATTTAGCGAACTCTCTTCACATTTACACATGTGTCTAGAATCAAAAAATTCAAAAATCTCAGAAAAATTACTTTTAGAAACAATATTTTTCCTAGTTGATTCGACATTATTCAATGAAATTGCTTATAAATGAATTTAAAATGAAATAAAAATAATGTAAAGTCTACATTATTCTTTTCTTCTATGATTTTTTTTTAATAAAACTTAAATTTTTTTCGGAAAAATTGCTGCATAAAAATGAATACTAATCTTAACATATTGATCGTTTAAATGTTAAAAAAAATTTCATTTTAGTAAGAACTAATAAAATATATTTCAAATTTTTCATTTTTCAATTATATTTACTAATCTAACTTATTGTAAGATATATAAAAATTTTAGCGAAATACAAATTCATTTTATCAAAATACTTCAGACTAGTTTGCTTACACAAAAACAAATCAAAAGTTTAATTTGAGGTAATCTTTTGATTTATAATCAAATTGAAGCGAAAAATTTTTTAAGCGCAACAAAATAATTTACACCAAACTCGACTCAAAATAATTCATATTATTTTTAAATCATATTTACTTTTTCTATAAATTTAATTTGACTTCGAAATTATATATCTATAGTTTCATCAAATTTTGACGAAATCTTATTGAATTATTATATAATTTTTTATTTATGCATTCCATTATTCATCAAATAAAAATTTGAAGCTAATCAGCACTGTATCACATAAGATGAGCAATAATTATTTTTCTATTTATATATTTAATCAAAATTTTTTTCGGAAAAATTGCTGCATAAAAATGAATACTAATCTTAACATATTGATCGTTTAAATGTTAAAAAAAATTTACATTTTAGTAAGAACTAATAAAATATATTTCAAATTTTGAATGTATCTTAAAACAATCTGTAAATGGAATTTGAAAATTATTAAAATTTACGTGTTTGGCTGCGCATTCGAAATAACCGATACATTTCATAAAATTTTATTAAAATATTTTTGATTAAGAAAAAATAAAATTATTTATAAAACTAGCGATTAAAGTAACCGTAATAAATTGGAAATTATAAAAAAAAATGGTGAAAAAAAAATTTTGATTAAATATATAA